>JAQFYE010001817.1:0-20867 GCA_034694305.1 Protaphorura glebata | reverse complement strand
AAGAGGACGTACCCTAGAATTCCTGAACGCCATATCGAGAAGGCCGATAAAAGAAGGAGGTCGAGATAGGACGAATAAAGGAATAAATTAATAGGATAATCCGTAATTAGCTAAAATAATTATTTATACACGTACACGTGAATAAGATTAGATTATAGCTTATTATCTTTATTGGTTTCCAAATTACTTTCTATACAGACCAACTTAATGACACACTCCTGACATTGACATTACTTACGCGTACACATACGTATACATTCACAAATATCAAATTAACTCTTCCTCTACTAATGCTTGGATTAAAGACTAACCGCTATTACAATACGTAATGCTTCCTTTTCTAAAGAACGACGACCTGTCTTTTGGTTATATAAACAAACCCATTTTTCATAGCATTCACACCAGCTACTATTATGCGTCATTTCTTTTGTACAGTCGAATCTAGCCAACCAACCACCCCCTCCACTCAACACTCACAACAAAACCAAACACACATATATAATTTCATTTTAATTTGAATTTATATTGTCACAATCTCAATAATTGAAATATTTATAACTAATTCATAATTAACTTAGATCTCAGAAACTAAATAAAATTTGAAAGTGAATCATAGAGTTATAAGTAAACTTAAAATTTAGCATACTATACATACCTATGTAGTATAATAAACGTACGTACTATACGCCACATTACATCACGTCATGTCCATTGTCTTCAGAGATATGCTAATATACTATAAGAGTCTTATAGTATATTAGCATATCTCTGGGTGAGATGATGTTGTGATGACGCCTGACTCTTGCCAATTTTTTCCTATCCAGTCAAAATAACCTCTGCATCACGTACACCATCTGGCCATTATACCCCGGTTCGAATCACGCGAAAATTTTGCTGGCTTGATGGAATTTAGTTAATACCGATGTTAATTTGGCCAAAACTCCCGTTGTCATATCGTCTCATTCAAGATACTGACGTTCCTCTGTGTAGCAAAAATGCGAATGATTAATACTTATTTAGTTGCATGACGCTTGATTAACAAAGTTTCATAAAAAATCTTACCTTCGTAATTTTCTATAGAATTATGGAAGCACCCAATTTGAGTTCAGTATGAAAATCCGACAACAATATTCACACTGTGCCCATCGCTATTTTGGACCTCGATGTTGAACGTCGAGAGTTTTATAGATCGAAGGAAAATTTAGTTAGCGTAGTACGACAGGAACAAATCCTGTTTTATGTACAGGTCTCCAATTTTTCCTGAAAGTCTACTATTCCACATTAATCCTGACAAATAATAGTGTTCGTAAATGTAATTAGTTTTTCATCGGAATTTATTGTTAACCACGTTTAATTGAACAAATCGACTACACACAAAATGTCTGTGGACAATACCAAGTGCATTAAACAGAGCTGATTTTGCAAGTGGTGAGATGAAGGATGGAGATGGCACTAGCCTATAGTTTAGAATTCGGACAAATAAAAATAATAAATAACAATAAGGAAAGTGTAACGCAGCTAAGTGGTGCCGTTACTTAATATTCTATCATTCGCGTGACCTGTTATGAAAAGTCTACCGATCGTCACAATGCTGGGTGGATTGCCAATAGTGTCGGTAGTAATGTGAGTGAAACAACTCCAACAAAATTCTTTGTAATCTCTTTCCTTTTATTTTCTAATACTCAATATCGTCCTTCCTAAAAAGAAAGAAAGTTTCTTGTATTGCATTAGCATTAAGAAAACCAGTCATTAATATTTAAATTAGATCAAAAGTTTGTAGCGTTGAAAATTCTGTGATGGCAAATATTTTTGTTTGCAAGCATTTTATATTTATCACGAATTCTTACTCGTCATCATTGAGGGCATGATATTTACACACACTGTAAAACGTGAGCACAAACAAAATTTTTGAAAGATCAGACATCGTCGAGCTAGTAGAGTGCACGCTATTGAATTCTGCTTAAAAAATCTTTTTTAACTTTCCTAACGACTCTTCGTAGACTGTTCTTTGTCTTATTTTCACATTCTCACACCCTTCCTTCCCGTGCGCAAATCCATTCATTCATTCTCTTGTTTTTCTGACCATTGCACTCATGCACCTAACTGACACTCATTGTTTTTTTGCTGACTAATTTCCTTTCGCGTCGAGTTTAGCCTCTTCGCGCAATCACACTCATAAATTGTCACGTACATATTTTATGAACCAACAGTTATATCATACGGAATTCATTCATAACCCGCGTACCGGGGTGTACCATAACAATTCTGCACGGTGTTCTATGTGGGGTTGCCACAAAAGAAAATTGATAAACTAATACTTCTATGCTTACGAACAAATAGAATTACGGCCTAACTTATCTGTGTATGTATCGGAAGAAAAGCATTGTCCTTGAATTTGGATCCTCCATTCGTTTGAATTTATTTATTCGAGCATTCCATATAATGCCTTGATATTGGCAGCGACTTCTTCGGTGTATACTACTTTCAGAGATTGCAGTCCGATTCCGATCTCAGCGAGTCTCCAAAGTTTCATTTTCTCGGAGGTCTCTCTTGTCAAGTGAGCCAATGGAAAATGGAAACATATGTTGAAATTGGATTGAACAGTTTGGCACTTGAGCGGACAGATTTGTTCTTAAGTGTTTGTAATAGAGTATTCCGGCAATTATTAAAACTTTGGCATTCACCGATTGAGGCCGTTAAAGACCGCTTGGATCAGTATATGTATACCTTGATCTCTGTATTATTTCATTAATTAGTGGGAGCAGGCAGAGCTCTTATCCCGCGCGTTAGACTTGTCAGATTCTTATTTATATGGGCAATAACTTCAGGGGTCTCAATATTGATTCAAGGTGCTGAAGTTCCATCGAGTAGTATGATTGCGACTGATTAGTACTTGATTAATCGTGTCGACCTAACAACTTTGCCTGAAAATTTAACCTCGAACAATTTTTACTGTACTTAAAATTATAGGGGTGTAAAAAATTTATTTCGAGATGAAACTCCGATCACAATGTCCATATTGTGTCCACCGTCATCAGGAACCTTAACGTAAGGTAAAACCTCGAGTCTTCTATGCTCAAGAGAAGTTTAGTGAGATTAGTACGACAGGGAATAATCCTCTTTTAGCTAATCCGTCATTCCCGAATGAAGTATAATGTAGTGAATCCCGTGTAATAAATGTCAAATCCTTGATCCAGGTGAGAAGTCCCGATCACAATTTCCCCGAGAAGCCAAATTCGAAAATAATTTCCAAGTGGTCACAACACAAGACGTTCTTTAGCTCCGAAATTAATGTTAACTTTATTCCCCAAATAATGCCCAAAAGTCAATCGCCAGTTAACAACTTAAATGTCACAAATCTTACAAGTGTCTGGGTCCCGTTTAACCAGCGAACCAAATGTTTTATAAACTATAATAAAATTACTCTAATAAAATCGCTGACTTAGCTAAATATTATTACAAAGAGAACTAACTATAAAACAAGACACATTCCATTCATCCTAATGATACCACAGAGTCAGCAGTTTCGGTCGTAGATCATATTTCTTTTCTTTCCGTCTGTCTCGTCCACAACAAGAAAGTGAGTCATACTATTGGTACAGGGCAGACCAGCCTTCGCGGTCCACCCTGTCCGCTTATATTACAGTTAGGTTCTTCGCAATAAAAAAATGTAGAATGTAATTATGTACGCAAAAAATGTAAAGATGAGCATACGTATTTGAAGCTTTAACGTTATGCAAAATATTTCACGGTGCCCCTTGACTATCTTGTTTTCAAATATTTACCTAAAACTCTCCAGCAATGGTCGCTATTGTCAGTTCTTGTTCATACTTTTTACAAAAACAAACACGCATTTATAGTCTGATGTATCCGAAGGCTTTACGGACTGTCATCTTGTATTTGTTTCTTTCGTTGTATTTTGTATGCTGTATGAGTCAAATTACCATTTGGACTATAGAGAAGTTGGCTCTTTAGCTGTGTGGGAAAACATCAATGTATTGGAAAGGGACGATATTTTTATATTTTTATTATATCATACTTTTTTAAGAACAAAATTATATTTTAATAAAAATTCCTTCCCTTTCAAGAAAAGCTTTTAGCAAATGGTAATTCCGAACTTTTGATTCGTATCAAGCCAAGCAATTGCTTGAGGAAGTCCAAGTAAACAGATTTCATACCAGCCAATGAGTTTGAATCATTTACCCTGCTTTTCACGTGCCGCATGGGCTGTGTAACGAACATTTCCACAATCCGTCTCGGTATCCGTACCTTCTATTAAATAGACAATAATAGTGCTGTGAGCATTTGGACTGCCTATGTCTCATATTTGTATAACGTCGAAGCGAATGGAACTAGACGGAATAGGCTGGACATTAGTTTCAGCGATGCGCGATGCATTCAAAAATTGAAGAATACTTCTAATGAATTTACGGTTTGAAATGACAGTATTTGGACACGGTCTGACTCAACGGATAGGCATGACCGGTATACAAGGACCTAGGCCCGACATTTAATTTTCTTAATACATTCGCATCCTCTGAGTGGGTCCGAAAATGTTTTCGTACAGAAATGTGGTACATTTTTTTCGCCTATCTTCGAAAAATTGGCTAAAAGAATTGCTGAGCCTGAATTTCTGAATTCCTTAGACGCGAAATGAAAGACGCCGGAATTAGCTTGCATTTTAACTCATACGTTTTCTCAACTTTCACAGGGGCTTTTAACCAAGTTTTTCGAAGATAGGCCAAAAAGAAAGTACTGCATTTCTGCACGAAAATATTTTTGGACCCCACTCAGCTGATACCAATCTATTAAAAAAAATGGGTGTTGGGTAAGGTACTTGTACACAGGTCGTTCCTATCCCTTGTAAGATTCTTTGGTGAAGACGAAATCTTCAGTTGTGTTGACGTCACATAATTTTCACTGCTAAGTACCAGTAAAGCGGTGTAAAATGTTATGCCGATCATTGCCACTAATCGTTCACCGAAAAAGGGTGTGCGACCATATGAGTATGACATTATTAATGACTTGGCATTCAGATAGTTTGATTCATGCTCTCAGTCAGTGGTTTTAAGTATTCAACATTGAAGAATAATGCTCACAAGAATAGGTAATGTACCGTACGTTCGCTTTGGATGCCATACGTGATGGCCGCCCGAACGACCCAAATTGGCTTCCTCCCCAGCTTGAAGGGAGACCTCGGCAGGTCTTCGTGCGACCATCGGGTATCGCATCCAAAGCAGGATGTACAAAAACCATGTTTTCTTTTAATTAAGAAAACCTGTTTTTTTTTGTTTAAACCTGTTTTTTTTTATTTAAATCAGGTTTATATTGATTTTTTTCAGGAGCAATATAAACCATGGTTTTTGTGGTTGAAATCATGGTTGTTTTGGTTTAAATCATGGTTTAAATCAACTGCGCGCGCATTCTTGACCGAAGTCTCTGTTATTCAAAAACACGAGACTTCGAAAGTCAGAGACGTTAAGTCGCCATCAAAATAAAAGTCAAAGTTCTCAGAATTTAAGAATTCAAAAAGATTATATTTCTATGTTCGTAAGATCTTATTACGTCATTTATTAAAAAAACCAATTTTTGATTTAAACCAGTGGTTTAAAAAAAAACAATGGTTTAAACCTGGTTTAAACCAATGGTTTAAATCAATTGGTTTAAACCAAGGATACCCTGATCCAAAGTGAACGTACAGTAAGCGAAAAACACTGATGTCCTAATCACACCCATCTTTTTCTGGCTTACTACATGATTGTGGATATATGGGGTCAAATCTTAGTGTACATCATATCTAATTGTATACCAATTAATATGTTAATATGCACACAGATAACGATACAAGTGTAAGTCAACTCATTATTATTTGTAATGTATATGTTAGATTATTTTACTGCATAATTAAGTTGAATGAATTGAATCGTATGTAATATTCTAAGTTTTAGAAAAGCAACTTAGTTTATAATTGGACGATTCGTGTTGAAAACACTTATATTTATTGTGATAAATAATAAATTAATCAATTCACTTGTATGTTTGCATGTTATGTACTTAATAAATTCAGGCTTCATTTGACAACTTATTTAATGTTTTATATTGGTATCGTTATGAATTTCAAAATTGATAAATTCCGAGGGAAAGTTCGATTTCACATTATTTATTTCTATATATTATCAAGTCCCATTCCATTTTTTCGTCGTTAAGAATATAAAAATGTACAGGAGTGGAGAACCCAGATGCAATAAATGTAATAGACCATCATGCACTTCTCTTATTTTATTACCTCAGAATCACTGCCATCGTCAGTCGTCGTAACGAACTTTATATAAACCTTTACGCATGAGGAACCATAAATAATTTCTACTAGGAGGACATTATTTTTCCCCATATCCCCCTCAATAACTCGCTAAGTGCAAATAAAGATGCAATTTTACGTTACCCCGTTTATTGTTCAATACAAACACCGAACAGTGTGTGAAACTTTTCAGAAACTTGGAGAGGCTTACTTCCGTCGCTTGCTAATATCACGGTCTACTTCGTATGACGCATTCAGGCATACAATTCATACCTACGCAGATTCGCTACTTTACGTTGAGTTCAGAGATACACAGGAAGGACAACTTGTACCAAATAAAGTTCTATTGGAAGTTAACTGCGACCATGCCCCAAGTTTTAATTATTAGTACCCTATTTCAATTATACACTACCAGTAGGCTGTTTTCAAGGTAAAATTGCTTTAATGGTTTGATGGTATTGGACCCTAAAGTGCTATTGCCCTTTATGCAGATTAACTGGTTTTCTGAAAACAATATGATAATTGAGGATTTTATGAATAACTGACTGATGACAATACAAGACAGGACACTTTTCAGGATGAGTTGTGTTGTTGAACTTTACGAGGGATTTGAATATTATGCAAGAATTATCTAAATCCGTACGTCCTGACAGAAGTTTTAAGGTCTGGAACATTCATAGGATCTTAGAAATGTATGAATCTTCGTTCATTTATTTTGGAGAGACGTGTTCGGGGTCAACTCACACACAACTAGAAGTTCAATGAAACTCAACAAGAGGTAGGTCAAATTCAGATATTTCTCCGTTTAGTGAAGATTTCGGTGTTATCGAGTCAACTGATTGGGTCGAAATAAACGTTTCTCAAGGCAGAACTTGCGGTCACTCGGCTTGAAGGGTCAAGACTCAGCAGTCTTGCTATCAGATCCAAGGCCAAAGGATCACGTACTGAAACTTCTAACGTCTCCTTCAACTGTTGAATTAATAAAGAATTATAATGGAATTAGAATGAGCCTTCTGTAATCAACAATTTCAGTATATTTGTTTGATTAATTAAATTCCATATGATGTTGGTGGTTCTTTTATGGGACTCGGAATCAAATAACACATTTCTATGAAAGTCTCGAATTTGAGTGATGCACTACCATGTATGAAATTTCACAGATTTGAATATTTATTCCTAGACTGTTCGTTAAAGATTAGTTAAAGTGAGCTGGCATAACGAAGCCAACTTCACAATGTATTGTCCACCATCTGATTTATACATAATCGTGAAACGGAATAATCTGGTCAAGAAAATTCATGCCAGACGAAAATACGTGTGGTCGTGTGGAGGACAGATATCACAGTACGCCGAAGCGGACATTCCCCGGCGGGTGTCTATACCTCCATCCATAAATAGCTGATAATATTTATTAGTCAATGTTGGACAAACACTGACAAAGAAATATCTGTAATGTTCCAAGATTTATGACATTCAGGATTCACCTTTGACACAATACCAGTGGGAAGATTGGTTTTAGCAAACCATGGCAGCTTTTGAACATCCGGCCACACTTCAGTGGTAATCGATCCACACAAATCAGTAATTTTCATGATTTGGTCATCTTCAGAGCCCCCCGGAAGAATTGGTTTTTGGGTCCACAATTCGGCTAGTACGCACCCAACTGCCCACATATCCACCCCTACGCGATAGTTACGTTCCCCGAGGAGGAGCTCCGGTGCGCGGTACCACAGTGTGGCAACTCTATAGTTAAGAGAGTGAACTAAATCGGTAACTAAACAACTGAATGATTCAGATGACTCCAAGGAAGTCAATCCGTTTCAAAATAGTGGCTTATATTTAAATTTAACTGAAGAGAAACGTACGTGGGGTTGTTGTTTCCTTGTGTCATAGTCTCAATTGAATCAAAACACTTAGCCATTCCAAAATCAGCTATTTTTGCAACCCCACTCTCCGTGAGCAGAACATTCCGAGATTTGATATCGCGGTGTAAGATCTAGATAAAGATTTAAGAAAAGCTTGTATTTTTTTTTAAATAATGAAGCTTACACGATATTCTGTTAAAATAATTTATATTATCATACTAGGTATTTATGAAAATATTTCCTTACCATATTGTCATGAATAAAACCAATTCCGCTGAGAATTTGATGACTCCACTCTTTGATTTTTGGCTCAGGTATTCCTGTAGTTAGACTCTGGAGATATTCATATAAATCCACATGACAACATTCCAGTACCACGTAGAAATCGGTGGACCGATTCTTAAAGTCTTTCTCAGATACGAAGTACTCGATTAGCTTCACGACGTTCACATGACGAAGTTTCTCCAAGCATGAGATTTCTCGGAAAATCCCGATTATACTTCCGCTTCTATCAATCACTCTGGATTTCTTTATCGCCACTATAACGCCAGTTTTCTTGTCCTTCGCCTTAAACACGGATCTAGATTAGCACGAAATATAACATTAGCTCAGAGTTAGTAGTTGTTTTTCGGAAACGCGATTCGACATTGCGTTCCCCAGAGATTTCAAGCGTTCGGATTATTCTTATAGTCACTGTTGCACCAAAGTGAAACCTGGGTCATGCAATGAAGGGTCATTCACTCAATACATTTCTAAAAATGATACCATCCCAATATTGGGACAATATTATCCATAAGTCAATTAGCTTAAACCTTAGCCTTCACCCATTCCCCAGGTATATTTCGGCTGAGGTGTCTGGTAAATGATTGAGCTGATTAATTTGCTAATTGACGGTGTCAAGTAAATGACTGAGTTAGTCAATTTGCAAATTGAGTGGATTGGCTACATGAATACGGCATATATAGTCAATATTGATATCATATATAATTATCTCACCCGAATGATCCGTCCCCAAGCTCATTTAAGATTTCATATTTGTCTTGACATTCCAAGAGATTGAACAAGAGCGTAGGCTTACATCCATGAACTCCAGGTAGTGTGTACTCCATTACAAACTCTTGTTCTTCCGAGCTTTCTGTGGACGGTCCAGACTCAATCGCTTCTTCAACTACAACAAATTCAAACTTTAACTCTCGATGCCTTAATTGTACCAAGTGGAGTCTAAATTAAAAGTTACCGCATACACCTTATGAAAAAATGTATGCCGTTGGAAATCGTTGGACATGTTGTAGTCCTTGTGATTCTGTACAACTCTTGTGAAGGACCTACCCCCAAAAGTCTAACCGTTTGGCCGCTAGAAATACACTGTTGGGCATGTGCGATGGCGTACAGTGGACGTGGACGTGGAAGTGAAAGTTACTGTACGCCATCGCAATATGCCCAACAGTGTATTTCTAGCAGCCAAACGGTTAAACTTTTGGGGGTAGCTCCTTCACAAAAGTTGTTCAGAATCACAAGGACTGTGATCTACATGTAAAAAATCCAACGGTGTACATTTTTCCATAAGGTGTACGCGATATCCTGAGGTATAGAAATTATATATAAATTAGTCACCCCCGCAAGAGCGTCCTAATTTTACAAGTTTGACTACATAATAAGAGAAACAAGGAAGCCACTTTCAGTTCAAACAAGAACTAAACTATTTAAAAATGACGAACCCTGGAAATAATTTAAAAATATTTTATACTTACCATCTAACCAAATGTTCTCTTCTTCCATGTCCGCCGCAATCTACTGTTCCTTTGTTCGTTATTCACAGATGAACTTTTAACAAATTCAGTGCACAGTTTTAGTTTCTATTTGAACTACGCACTTCGAGAACCTTCTGTCCCTACAAACGACAAAGTGAAAAGTAGTTGACCCTTGACCTGTTCGAAATTTAAAACGTTTAAGATTCAATCCAAATGTTTGAACTTTTGATTTGAACTTTCGGAGTATGTTCTATTGTGCATATTTGTGTTATTTCGTTAGTTTTGAACTAGTACACATAATGTATAATAATGGGGCACTGTATTTCCGAAATGTACGAGCGAGACTGATTATTCCATATTTTGAAGTTTAAACTTTTGACGTGTTATGATACCTACAGTAGCTCCTTTGAAGTTGTAAGTTAGAATTGGTGAATTAAATTGTTTTTGTGAAAGTCCGCGCAATATTTATAGAATTTTGCACAAACGTACGACAAACGTTATGTAGATAAACACACTCACGAGGGATAGCCACGACCTGTGTACGAGGACCTTGAGCGGACACCAAACTTCCTTAATGGCTTCCTCTGATTGGCAGTGATTGGGCCATATTCATTTTTGGGGCCTATCTCCGAAAATTTGGTCAGAAAGTTCTTGAGATGAACTTTTTGAATTTGCTATCGCATATGCTATTTTCCGCGTTTTTTGTTTCGAGTCAATGTTGAGTGGTGAGATTTTCGCGTTGAAGAATATTTTGAGGAATTTCAAAATAATTATTTTTGTCATGATCTTGAGTTTTCTTAAGTTCTTTGGTGTATCCAATCAAATTTTTTACGGAAAAACTTATTTTTATTTTCTTGTCTGTAATGCATCTGGTGGTATGTATCTCTCAAGATAGGTGTGAAATAAAAAACGCCAACGCCATATTGTGATTCAGCCCAAGATTTTTCAACTTGCATAGGGAGGAGCGGACACCAGGAACTTCTTTAACCGCATTTTCGAAGATAGGCCAAATGAACTTAGGGTCAGGGGATGCCAATTTATTAAGAAAATTGGGTGTCGGGTCAAGGTTCTGGTATACAGGTCATGGCTATCCCTTGTTAGACACTGCCAGAATAGGGACACAGTAAATCGCTAGGAATGAATGAACTTCGCCGTCCGTATGTTGTCCAGTTAATTGTTTGTTTTTATTCAAATAAAGTCAGCAGAAAAAACGACTCGTCAGCGGGTGGCAATACCGACAAACACAATCAATTATATACACAAATTACAACGAAATATTTTACTAATTTGAATGATGGAAATGAGCGACCACCCTAACTTTATTTTCTTTGCAGTCGAATGTGTGTGCATTTTGAAGAGAAAATAATGTTTATTCTAGGACGCGGATATGAGGATTTATTGCAGCCAGCGAATTTAAACTTTTGCAAAAATTCATCCATGAAATCACACTCATATGAGGGAACCACCCATCCCAATTAAATGCGATTACTTCCGAGCATTTTTTATTAAATATAATTAATGAAATTCTAATTTCATTCAAGTGACCAAGCAAGAACACTTATATCGAAAACTTTCAACATGTCCCCAACCCCAAGTGTCACAATCACAAAATAATATGTCCGAAAAAAAGTTCAATCCTTCTTTCTCAAAGTTTTAACGTGGAATATGCCAATTATCGTAATTCTTTTCAAAAGGCCCAGAATCCGATCATAAAACTTTTCAGGAATCGTAAAATTTTGTGTTTTTGAAATAAATGTTGGAGCTTATGAAATAATATATTAAAAGATGCTAAAATTCATATGTTTGCCTACTGCCCGTATTTAGTCCCAGCAGAATTCTCAATTTTATTGGACCCTACCTATTTCTAAAATTTGAATAAGTTAACTGCAGTCGACCGTTACTGGGTATATTATAACTACCCGTGTATTTTTAGCCGGCAAACAGCGCGACGTTTGGGGGTACAATCTTCACAAAAATTGTTCAGCTGGCGAAGGGCTATACGTAGTATCCAAAACCCAGTTAAATCGAACCGAGGTGACTATCCCCCTATACACTTTTTGTTGTATTCTTCGCACCAATTTCTTGATTCTTGATCCAGGTTCTTGATTGAATCCAGGGTTTACGGAGTATCACATTTTTTTTAGCAAAAAATAATTCCTCGATTTTTAAGAGCACTTTTGGTCTTTGGTTTTGGTAAGTCTTTGTATGACGACTGTTTTTATGTAGGAGGTTACCCGTCTGTTACGACTTTGTCAATAAAGTGTTTTCCTATTTGATGTCAAAACTGGGAAGGAATTGCATTCAGCGTGATTTTTGTTACCAGAAGTCTAATGTTTTTTTATGCCGATGACTGGAGATCACTATTAAGTGTACCTATCGCAAAATAAAACACGATAATCGTTCACCAGAAATTGATTTTGTAATTTTTCTATGAATTACGTATTATATGCACTTCATTTTTCAGCATATTTCAGTGAGTTTTTTAAGTCTCAATCCGAAAATTGGGCCTGGACTGGAGGAGTAAATAAATTAGAATAGCCAACTTCAAATCAAAGTTTGCAGAAATATGATTCGTGTTGTAAAGTTTGTTTGTATCTGATATCTGAACTTGGAATTGAAGACAATCAATCAAAACAATTTATAGCGAGCGTGTCATATGGGGCAGTTTGAGTAAGAATTGGTTTGTTTATACCAATTCCAGGTGAATTCCGGGAAGCCACCAGAATTACAAATACAATAACATTCACTTTACAATAGGAACGAACTGAAATACGAACGAAACGATTCAAAATAAAAATTAAATGACAATCAATTTCTAATTGTGATTTTGTTAAAAAAATATATAATTTGTAATGAAATATGTGTGATTCATCAGTGACTTCAGTTCAGGTGGAAGTAGAAGATTGGAGGAGCGAAAGTCCAACAGTTGTGTCCAGAACTTCGTTCCTTTTCAATTCACCGGAATTGAGCGACGTCCAATTCATTTTCACCGTGAGTTGATTTTCAGGATTTCAAAATTTATCTTACAGTTTTATTTCACTATGGTTCAAACTTGCGTTTGAATTTTTTTCTTAAGCCGGAATTACTAATTAAATTAATTATTGTGCAATTATTTCATTCATTTTCAAGAGAAATGGAGACAGGGAAGAGACTACGATTTATGGGCACAAATTAATTCTGGCCATGGCATCTCCAGTGTTCAACAAAATATTCTTCGGTCAAAATCAGCAATTCGCAACCACTGTAGAAACTAGAATGGATATGAATCCTCATACGTTCAGTTCCGAGGCATTCTTAACATTCATTAAGGTATTTATTTAGGTTTTAATTATTAATAATTAATGAGAATTCATTAGTTTTATTAGTAATTAATAAATCTGATGAATTATTCACTGATGGAATTTGATTTGTCATTTTGTTCCCATCCAAATACCAAAAAATTCCATGTTTTCCTTGCGACATCGCGTGTCACACTTTTACGAAATTAATGTTTTCCGCCTAGTCCAGTTTGCTTCCTTTTGGACAAAAATTTCGGACTTTAAATAAAAATCAGCTTTTTATATTTTCTTGTTTTTAAATATAAAAAAAAAAAGAGTATATTTGAAACTCAATCATGATACGGTTGATTGAACGAGATCAGCTAACAAATGTTTTGATCGGCATTATATGAATAATACGGGTGGATTATGTTTTGATTTGCGTATAGTTTCTCTACATGGACAAAATCAACTATGCGGGGCTGTCCGTGGAAATTATTGTTGGAATTCTCGAGTGTGCAGACTATTATGACATCCCTTATCTAAAAAACGATTGTACCAAAGAACTGGAGAAAATTCTCACGACGAGAAATGTCATTCAAGTACTGGAGACTGCCGTTTTGTTCCGGGAGGGCGATTTGAGTTTAAAGGCCTTAGAATTTATTGATCAGTAAGTTCATTTTTTTCTCAAGTTGTTTTATTTAAAGTTTTGATTTATGTTTTAATGATCATTGAGAAATGAATCTGTCCATTAACGAGCGTATTTTTAATATTCAGCAATGCTAGGTGTGTGTTTGAGTCTGAGGAAATTCTGTGTGCTAAATTGGAGACTTTGGTTTCAATTTTGGAGGGAGACTTCCTGGACATTGACGAGTGCTTTGTACTGGATTTGGCTCTGAAGTAAAGAAACTTTATCAATCGTCTTTTCTATCTATTGCGTTAAATTACTTATTGGATATGTCGCAGACAGAGAAGATTAATTTAGATTTATTCGAATACAGTGACTATATTCGTTTTGTTAGACGGGCGCCGGACTATGAAATATGGAGTAGTAGCTTATTTCATTTGTTTTCCTTTGAGATAAAGCGTCCTTTTTATTAATTAAATAGAAATTGACATTTAAAATTTTTCGAGCTTACGAAGCGTGATCAAATGACGCCATCGCAGGATTACATTTGCTTTCATATATTAAAATTAATTATTTTATTGAATTACAATTAATCAGATCCACTATTCAACAGGTGGGCTGAACACGAATGCAGTCAACAACATTTGGAACCAACGGTAGGAAATAAAAGGAATGTGCTGGGTGACGCATTTCTGGAAATCAGATTCGCACTTTTGACAACTGACAGAATTTCTAAAATTGTTTCATCCGGATTGCTGACTCTGAAGGAGTCTGTCGAAGTGCTTCTTGCTGTTCATAAACCACAATCTTCAAAGTTTCAAAGGTTAGAAATGGAAAGTTGTTCAACTGTTAAATGTAAATTGCCTGGGACAAATGCCGTATCAGCGTAAATGCTATACTCCAGCTGTCCCAGCAAGGTCGGGTGAATTTAGCCCAGCTTACGTACAAACAGGAATCCTAAATTTGAATTTCTTCTGCAGGATTTCTCCAGAAGTCTCCTTCAAATCAAATCCTCGAGTGTTTGGCAAAAAGCTGGAGTTGATTGAGATTAGAAAAATGAAAGCAAAATGGACAGAAGCGAATAAATTGGTGTATTGGAAGTCATTAGCCAAACAAGCGAACTTGTGCATGAGAGGATTTCACAGGGACGCGACTGAAGAGGATGTGAAACATTCCATCCAGGAATCAGGTTTCGGGACTGATCTACGGGTCTACAAAATCAGAGGATATCCTGGGGTCTTCCATGTTCGGTTTCTATATAATCCTTCCTTCCATAGCCAGACCAATCTACTCGATCCGCGGTACTACTCCAGAGTGGACAATACAATTCATATTGCGGATTGGATTCAGCGTTAAATATTTCAGTATGAACTATTAATATATGTAAATCGTGGTTCCGAAAGTATCCAATGATTTCAATGTTGTTCATTCCGTTAAATGTGCATATTTTCGTTAATTAAATTGAAGCCATTTTTATTCCAAGAATAATCTTAAAAATACGAGTCGAGTCTTCAATTTCAAAAAATAAGTGCGTATATTAATAAGGCGGATTTCTCCTACTACTGGGGGTGCCTTTCAGCCCCAATGGAAAGCAACCCAACATCATTCAGTTTTGGGTGCTGAATGTGCAGAAACGTCCACACTGCTGCTGCAAGCTCCTGTTATACGCATTAATCATAGTACACCGCACACACCTTATGGGAACTCTGACCGCCATTCGGGTTAGCTGCATTTTTGGTATGTTGTAGCCCTGGGTCTACTGAACAGCGTTGTGAAAGCCCGAAATAAGGGTCTAGCTTCTGAAATACACAGAGTGTCATATGATAAGGTGAATCCGCCGCGCCGCCCCCATAGCACGTTCTACCTTTGTATTCCTATCAGTCGTACGGCAATACCTTGGGGGCAGGACTTTCGCAAAAGTTGTTCAGTAGACCCAGGGCTACAACATATTATTTAAAATGCAGCCAAATAGAACCAAATAGAACGAAAAGTTTTCCCACAAAGTGGGTGCTGTATCCTACCGCGTTTTAGATGTGGCTATTTGATAATGTCGTAGGTCATAACTGCTCTTTAATGAACGAGTATCAGCCACTCTCAGCGAGGTTGCTTTTTTAAAACCTTCATTGTTCTCCTGAAAATTTGAACAAATCTTCTTGAAAAGAATCTGGGTTTCCCAGGGTACCGTAAATGACCTAATAGAGTACCCTCGTTCTATTCATTCAGGTGGGTGCAGAGGTCAAAGACTTTCACAACATTCTCCATTAGGTTACATGTAGAAAGCTGCAGGAGGATCCCCGTTCTATTTGAGCGCCGCGCTGTATTCAGCACTAGCGGGTCTATTAGGTCATTTACGTTACATCCTTTTTTAAAAAATAATTTCTCAATTTTTAAGAGTAATAATAATATAGTGGTTCGTATGGCCTGTGCAAAATTCAAGCCCTTAATGCTCAACACATTCACACTTTTGGATCGTTTTTATCCAAGCCATCAAAATCCGCACAACCTAAATATCAATGATGTCACATTGATTTATCAGTGAGTGTCATTAATTCAGACGTTAATGCTAAATGTTTAAATAGTGTGTGTGTCTGGGATGTAGGACAATCAGGATTAGCAATTTCCGAAAGAACACACGACATGTTGTATGGGGTCATTGTGAGAATTCTGTGTCTTGTTGACTCCAATTCAAAGGAAGTGTGCCGGGAAGGGTGAATTTCAAGTTCACAAATCTGCACACAAACAGGACTGACAAACGAATAAAATTAGTCAGTGATTTCTACCTCTACCGCTGTTTAAATTATTCAGTACTGCGTTTGACTATTGTCACGGAGTAGAATGAGTTCTCCAGTGACTCCAGAAATCCATGGAAGAGATTCCAGTTTGGGAAAGACAACTCATATGGCCAGAACGGCTTGCGTTGTCAATTCACCGGAATTAAGTGACATCAAATTCATATTTACGAATGTATCGGGCACGGGCAGCACAAACGGTCACGGTCAAGGTCAAGGTGGACGGACAATCATTTACGGGCACAAATTAATTCTGGCTTTGGCTTCTCCAGTCTTCCGTAAAATGTTCTACTTGGACAATACAAGTCAACAATTTGTGACGACTGTCAACGATGAGGTAGACATGGATGATAATGGTTTCAGTGCAGAAGCATTCCTGGAATTCATTCGGGTAATGCTTTAGTCAATTTTTAAATCATTACATCTTATTAAATTAAATTAATTCATCACGTCAACTGTTCACTGGTGCATATTCCAAAACTGCCGACTGTTCTGTAAGGGGGTTCAATTCCTGGGAATTGCATTGCACAGACTGTGGTTGCTTAGATATTTTCTCATTGTGGTTTTTCCATACTATTTGTAGGGGAGATATTATGGTTGGGCCACTAAAAGATCATTGAAAGTCATCCTAAATTCTTTTCGATAATATTTGGCAACCAGAAAGGTCAGGAGAGTTGACGTTCTTAAAATAGAAAACGACGCTTAAACCTCCCTGTCAATTACACGGAGGCCCGTTTTAATTTATCTGGTTCTATTAATTAATAATTAATTAATTAATAAATATTGATTTTTTGTATACTCTAGTTTTTGTACACGGACCAAATTTGCTACAAAGATCTCGATTTTGAAGTGATTGTTGGAATTCTTAGTTGTGCGGACTATTACGACGTCCCTTGTCTCAAGGTAGAGTGTGTGGAACACCTTAAGACAATGATTTGGAAAGAAAACGTCATCCGGATATTAGAAATTGGGAAGCTGTACGAGCTAGAGAATTTGGCAGCCGAGGCTTTGGAGTTTATCGATCAGTGAGTACTCTTTTCATTTCTAACTGTGTCAACCAGATCAAATCCCATTTTCATTACATTTATATATATTTCTAGTAATCTGGGAGCCGTGGTTGGTGAGTCAGAAGAATTTTTTTGCATCAAATTGGAAACCTTGTATGAAATTTTGAAGAGAGACTCGCTGGATAGTGACGAACGTCTCATCCTCAACTTGGCTTTGTTGTAAGGATGCGTTTATTTATTTTACGACTCGAGGTTTCAATTCCAGGTCAATTCCACGTCGACGTACTTCCATAATGTCTGGTTTTACCCTCTAACTTGTATTTAATTTTTGAACAGGTGGGCTGGAAAGGAATGCGAGAGAAAGAACCGGAAGCCAACGGCCGAGAATAAAAGAGAAGTTTTGGGGAAAGTGTTTTTTGAAATCAGATTTCGACTCTTGACGGCGGACAAAATTTCTCTACTAGTTTCCTCAAATCTGCTGAGTGCAAGAGAATCTGTGGATATTCTTCTTGAGGTTCATACTCCTGGATACGTGACCACGGCTTTTAACTCAAATTCTAAAAGGTTAGGAAATAGTAATCTGCATAATTGTACATATATAATCCTTTTTTTATTAAGAATCCAAGATACATGACTATCAGAAATCAGAAATTCTTGATTTTTCGGACACTGTACATCTGATCACATTAATGAAGGCAGAATTTATTTATTTTTCACCTATACAGAATCAAACTAGCTCCACAGGTAAGCTTCAAATCGAATCTTCGAGTTTTTGGTCAGAAGAAGAAATTGATAGAAGTTCGAGAAATGGAACAGGAATGGAAAGAAAAAAATCATTTTGACTATTGGAAATTAGTGGCTTTGGCGAGGACTCCAGCGAACCTGCTTTTCCGAGGATTTCCAAGCAATAAGACTGAATACGAACTCCTGTCTGACATTGAGCGAGCAAAAGGGCGCTGTGTTGTTCATGTCAAAGTGAACAAAATGAACGAGAATCATGGGGAATTCCACGTTCAGTTCAATTACAATTCTTTTCAATGTCGTCTGACCGATTTGGTCGATCCTGCTTGGTATGAGTTTGACAACCCACATTCAATTCAAATTTCGGAATGGGATGATAATGATGACAATTAGACCCTTTCACAGAAACTAATTGATCACTTCACGTAGAGATTATTAATTTCATTAATTTTCGAAAGCAACTTGTAATACTTGTGAATGTAACCACCTATATTAAAATTGATAATTTTTTTGTTAACTGTATTTGGTTTGGTGTATGAGCTTAATGTTGTTCTGTTTAAACTTTTATTTCAACCGCCTTTACGGTTACAAAAAATTTTGAAATATTTAAAAAAAAATTCTTGACAGAATGAATTTGAATGAAATGTTATAACATATGTCCAAATATAAAAACATACCTTTCACTTTTTTCATCGTATTATTTTATTTTTGACATGTCAGGAGTTTTCTCAAAAATCCCTTCTTTTCGGTTTTCTTAATGAGATTTTGATCGTAAGATCAGATACGTGAGATCCATGCTAAAAATCTAGAGACAAAGACTGATTAGACATTTAAAAAAACTTGTTTATTTTTAGTGATTATAATAGTTGCCATAATGGGGAAATATTTTGACTACGCCATGCTTGGTGATTGGTCGTCAAAGCCCAAGAGAGGACTTTCAATTAGAATTTTTGTAGTCAAATTAGTAGATTACAGCCGGAATACTAGCATTGTAAGTATTGAGTGACTTTTCCATATTCAAATTCAAAATACTCGCCACTCAATTCTGACAAACTTATGTAATTATTTTTAAAAGAAGCATACTTTCATTATATTGTAAAATATTCTTAGGAGTTACATTGGCGGTATGATTAATCCGTGTGTAGATTTATAGCAATCAAGTAAATCTTTGTGTGACGCCTTTTCTATTTTGGAATCTACTGGTCTTATATTTTACGACTTTATTTTTAATTTTAATTTTTAATGTCGATGACTGGAAGTATCTACTAAGTTTTACTTTGGCCGAACATAAAAGTCGGCAATTTGGGACCTCCACAGGTCGCCAAAAAATCAGATCACATTTTTGTTCCGTGCGAGGTCAAACGTATCATTGGAATCTTTTAATATTAAAAAGCCGCCAAAACACACTACAAATTGCTTTTGTCACATTCATTCATTCTAGCACATAACTTTCCTGAAACAGTTGGATGTGTTTTTTTCTAAATATCACGAGCACACATTGCTATTCTATTGTTCCAAAAGTTAAGTGAGGTGAGAGTAAAAAATTGAGTCTGAACTTAACTGGAGGAGAAAATAAATTACAATACATAGTCAACACCAATTCAAAGTTTGCAGAAACATAAACGGTTTTTGTGAAGTTTAAGTGTATCTGATATCTGAACGTGGAATTGAAGGCAATCAATCAAAACAATTTATAGTGAGGTTGTCATTTGGAGCATTTTGAGTAAAAATTGGTTCGTTTACATTCATTCGAAGGTGAATAATTCACCTTCGAATCTATAATTATAATTTATATATTATATTATTTATTATTATTTATTTATAATATATAATTCTATAATTTAATAATTCTAACAATTAATAATTTTTATTTGTGTCTGAGCTGGCACAGTTTTATTTTCTTTAAACTAATGGGAGAAATAGTTCATGTGTTAGTCGCCGATTGGTCTACACAAATTTATCCCGATTGCTTAGATGACCGTTCCGACAGTGGCCGAAATTATTTTATTTCATTGTGACGAAAAATATTTCGAGAAGATATTTCGAGAGTCCGATTCCGAAAAGAATTTGAATTGAATGGTTTAACACAACATACGCGCTAGTCCTAATATTTGAACATACCATACCTTTGACTTTAATACAAACTTCTATTTAACAAATTATGCCATTTTCAATATGCTGCCGGTTTTTTGAAAAACCTTCTTCCTTAATTTGATTCAAATTCCTATATTGGAGAAAGCTACATTAGACCCAAGCTAAAATTTTGAAAACAAAGACTATAGCCTTTTTGTGACCTTATAAAATTCGCCATAATAATGGGAAAATATTTCTACTACATCCGAGCCCAAGCAATAAGTATCAATTTTAATTTTTGTGGCCAGATTGCATTGGTGAGTCCACATCTGGGTGAGTACTACCCTTGTAAGGATGAAGTGACTTTTCTGTATTCAAATTCAAGGCACGCACTCGCGACTAAATTCGAACAAAGGACATCGCCGCGAAGCATGGCCCAATCCCCCCCCCCCCCCCCC
>JAQFYE010001816.1:0-20868 GCA_034694305.1 Protaphorura glebata | reverse complement strand
ATAGTACAATACCAAGGATGTCCTACTTGTGTCAACTTGCCCCAATTCTGATGAATTTTAATCTTTTCATTTGATTTCATTCACGACTCATTAAGTCTTGTGTCTTGGAAGATATCTGAAACACCCTTCCCAAAATTGGAGTAAATGCACCACCCTGATTGATATGCTTCCTTTTACATATTATATTAGTTCGTAATCGAAATCTACATAGACAAATAGCCATCAGGCGTTTGGATAACAGAGCATAGTAGATGAACCATCTGCACATGTAAAAAGCTGAAGCTCTCATTATTTACACTTACAAAGTAAACGGCTAAGTATATAAAATATTTGATACACATAATTTGATCATTTAATCAAATAAGACATAATTTGTTTAATCCAGAAGGTAGAGACCTAAAAAATCGAGAAATGTTTTGCCTTTTTCAGTAAAAATAATTAATTTGTCCAGTCCAACTCAAGTTATGGTATATCACTTTTCCTAGTCAATTTTGTGATTGGAAGATTTGTCCCTAAAATAGCGTTTATCTGCATTTTCTTTCTGTACTGTACTCAGATACTTCATATTTCGAATTGCATTTGTAATAAATCCTCTATTTTGTCTATTTCCAGATATCCCGGCGATTCTACAGTCGACCATATTCAACCAAAGATCCAACTCAGCGATTTCCTCATCCTCCTCTAACAATAGCAGTGATGACCATTTGATTGAAAATCAATCGGATAATACACAAGCAATAACAACAAATAATCACGGGAATCATAATACGAATAATAATTCAAAGAATAATAATCCAAGTATAACCAGCAACAGTAGTAGTAACAGAAAATATTTGTGTAAAATGTGCCCGCAAGTTGGTGTAAGTTTTCATCCAAATTTTTCATTCTTACAATTAAATAGTTTTAAGTAGTAGTAGTGGTAAGGCCAAGACCATTTTACTGACCGTTCCATATTTGTACTAATGGACTGGTCCGATTATGTTAAATCGAAACCAATTATGATGTACAAATTAGATGGGCTCTTGAGACAAGTATTTGGGTTTACTGACAAAGAATAAATGCTTGACCTTTTTAAATTAGTCTCGCAGTCTGCCACATATCGAAAGAACTGACGAAAAAATCATGCCTTTTTATCAGACGATAAAAAAATTTGAATCTGTTTTCGTTTTTGATGTTTATGTTGGGTGAGCTGTGGAATAATGCCAGCAATTACCTTTGAGATTACTACTTGTTTGGTTTGATGATAAAGTAATTTTCACTGGAATGGAAATATTAAAATTTTCAAAATCATTTTGAAATTTCTAATCCGTTTTTTTTTTCGCTTATAGATCTTCACATCGAAGGCAGATTTGCAATCTCACACTCAAATACATTTACGGGAGGCTAAACCTTACAAATGTACACAGTGCATTAAAGCATTTGCAAATAGTTCGTATTTATCCCAACACACAAGAATACATTTGGGTAAGTAATCTATTATATTTTCGCTTACTAAAATATTAATTAGTTTATCAATCATTTAATTTCTGGTCATACCAGAATAGAACCGGAGGAAGAATAACTCGTATTCCGTTAATCCGTTATTCTTAAAATTAGGTTACAAGCAGTGTTTTCCTTGTTAGATTAATTTTATGAACTTAAACTGTTTTCAAATTAATGGTTGTGGTTAATGTTTGAAATGTCCAGAATTAGTGAAACGGGGATTTTGTCTGGGATTTTATTAGAGCGAATTTTCAGTTTGGACTTTTTGTCTGTACTCAATAATACCAATTTTTTTGTGTCAGTTGCTCCATTCGTTGTTTACCTCTCCAATTTCCTTAGGTAAGGTACCCCTAGTAGTAGGATTAAACTTCAGTGGGAAAAACCTTTTTAAAGCAACTACTGTAACCCACACCAGAATGAATCAAAAATGAATGCAACTGACTGACTATTTTGATAACCTATAACTATAACGAATCTCATTTATCAAAATTGGACAGCATTTATTTTCACATTTACGAAGAATCGTAAGTTTCTGTCACACGACCAGCATAATATAGAATTCCCTGTCCCGTATGATTTATCTTGAACGTAACGGTCAATCTGTTGCATTTCTTTTCTTTATTTATTTCCGTCATTTATCCCCAGAAAAAACCCATACCTTTTTTTCATCTCTTTTTTCTTTTTTTTATACTTTTTTATGTCATTCTTTCATTCATACCGAATCCTAGCTCACAAAAAAACTAAACCTTTTTTGTACCAAAAGCAAAAAGGTTGTTCTATTCTATACCAGTAGCGTGGCACATGCACCCAACTTGTACTTATACTAATACATAATAATATTATAAAAAATCCAAAATAAATCCCAAATCTCACTTGACTACTTTACTTACAAGTAAATGTCTCTCAAGTGCAATAACCGGGAAAATGAAACTGTAACACTTTTATGATTGGTTTTTACGAATAATACACCATATCACGTAATAACCCTTTCTAACTTTTTTTCTTCTTCTTAACTGTAATAAAAAAAAGATTAAAACAACCCTTCCTTCCAAGAAAATCGGATCGGTCAAGTACTACCCAAACCAATAAGGAGATTTTAAACGCAACCCTTTAATTTTTTCCGAAGAACAGCCGCTATTCCTATTAAAATTGCCTATTTTTTATGACAGGGTTGTTTGTTGATTGTTTACTTAGAAATGGAGAAATGCGACAAAGTTATAAATATTGTCCTAATTTTATTTCCTTGGATTTTTTTGTGTAAGGGGTAGCTCACAAGCCTTCATAATACATAATTAGACCAAAACAGGAATGTCGAGCATTAGTGGGATATACATTTTGTAGAGGAGTTAGTTAGCAGGAACACGCGATATTCCTGAGTGTGTTTAATAGATCACATCAGAACTATTCATCTACTTTGTCGTTTATTCGATTGTATTTAAATAATATTTAACTGTGCGACACCTGATGCCGGCAGAGCTTAAAAAAATATATAATTTCGCATACATTGCCACGAACATTTTGTTGACCTCGCTCGCGGAAATTTTTGCCAGGCTTTTGTAGAATCTTTAGATTTAAGACGTGGATTTCCCTTAAATGGATTTTGTCATTAAAAATTGAACATAATGGCAGAATATACCGCACAATTCTTTAAATTCTCGAAACCGGTATTCGTCATAAAAACACTACGAATGAAATATGTTTACGACAGGGTCGAATGTTTGAAAATTGAACATTAGTTTCAAGAATCGTCGTATTTTATTTTATATCCCTTTTCTTTTCCTGGATACCCCTTTGTGTCATATGCCATGTTGTAAAATTCATTTAGAACTTCTTGATAACTACACAGGACGTCGCCGTGATCGTGGTCGTCCGTCCAGGGTGTATTGTTACGAACGACGCACTATTATTGTCTCGAGTCAACCTCAAAGGCGCCTCTTGCATTGTTGTGAAGAGACTCATTAAATAAAAAAAGGGATACAAAGAAGGGGTAAATGAGAAGAGACGGCTATCTTCACGTGTGTAAAGAAAATCTGATGTATCTCAAAAATATGTACTAATACGATGGTGATGGCAGACTATGAGGCTAATGCTATGACGGCAGCTGTGTTAATTGCTTTAGACTTTTAGACACTCTGACGATATTCGATGCGGAGCCAGTTAAATAAAAAATAGCCCGCAGATTTCAATCTCAGACTTGACTTAACAAGGGAAACTGTTCATACTATTATCATAGAATCAGATTAGTCATAGTCACAAATTTTGTCTCCTCTCATTGGGATGCATTATGTTTAACGTATCTTGTATACCTGGAATTTAAGACAATCATTGAGCATGTGGTTTGTTTGAATGCATTTTCAAAACTTTTAACTATTTATTAGTCTAACAAAATTCCGATAAGTTAATGTTCGAAATGGATCTAGCTGAAAATCTTCATATAGGTCCTGTAATTTTCTTCATCTTAGGAATTGGCGAAGGCTCTTGGAAATTAATTAGTTTATGTGAAACCCTACTTTCATCTCGGCCAAATTACCGAATATGTTACCATTGGAATAAAATGTTTGATGCTATCTGTTATCAGAACTAGACTTAACTAATTTTTTGAAGATTGTGTGATTAAATCATACAAATCGATTAAGGTTCATGGGGACTACACTATTCCTTAACAGAAATGGCCCCAAAATTTTGATACTTTTAGTCAATTCATATTTGTACAATCGAGTACTGTCCCTTGTTAAATATTAGCCAGGGTGAGTCATCACCTTTGGGTTTCAGATAGATAGTTAGGAGTCTGAAACTCGGGTGCAAAAAACTGTTTCAACTCTAAACCAGTCGTCAGTCTTCACTCTATTAAATTTTGCATTGGAGTACAGGCTGATTGGAATAAATGAAGGAAAAAAAAATCTGAGTCAAACTTCCTTTCACGGAATGACGGAATTTTTTAGATCCTTATGCAGTTCAGGAGCAACGAAAATCCACAAGTCCAATCTAACCGGTTGCATGTCAAGTTTGAGCTTTTTTCTTAAGTGGTTTTAACTGTAGTCGTAAGTATAAAATAATATATGATGTGAAAAGTGGATGATGATGACGAAGACGTAAGAAGTTAAAAGAAAAAAAACAAGAATGACAATAAATTAGAAATATTGGATTTTTTTTCCCATGCATTTGTGGACAAGTGCAATGGATAAACTTTTGCAATTTAAAATGCAGCTGTGACCCTCGATACCGGCCGGTTTTCGTCAAGAACAAGAATTGATGAACTCCAACAACGTGTTCGTCAACTCAATAATACGGTAGCGAGTCAAGCGTGAAAAGTGCAGCACGATTTTGACATTTTAAGATCAAGTGGTTTTAGTTAGTATTTGCAAGATATACATGCGACTTCATTAAATTGTAATAAAATTGCACTCACTTTTTATAAAAATTGTTGGGAAAGGGTAGAATTTTACATCTGACAGGGTAGATTTCTACGGTGTTCAAAACTGAAACATTTTTAGTACATTTCTACACGCTTTTGTAAAAATTGTCGAGGCATGAGTAAAAAAAAGCCACGAGTGTGTACAGACGACAAACCATACAATTAAAATTTTAAGGATTTTACGTTTTGACCTTCATTCTGTTGATTTTAAAACTTTAAAACTCGTCGAATAAATTCATTTCCTGTCTCATGTCTGAACTCACTGATTGAGTCATTGGAAGGCATTGTGTATGTGAATCTTCGATTTCCTGTGACAAAAGTCGACCAAGTATTATGGAAATAATTCAGTCAAGTTTGACTGGAGTTTGGCTTGACGTCATTTCATAGGAAATTGGTCGGACCATTCCGTAATCTAAAACTCATCAGTTAAAACTTCGTGAAGGAATAGCCGATTTTCTATTAATTTTACCCACGTTAATTAATTTCGCCCATTTGAATGGGTCTGCAAAATTTTTGATAAGTAAAAAGTCTTGCAGTCGAAATGGATTTTTGACTTATATCCGGTTAAGCCTAGAAGTTTAATTCGGTGTGCCACAGACCATGGTTTGATAGAAAGGGACACAAATATGACAACGGAGTACTATTATCCACTTTTAGAAACTTGTTAGTTTAATGCTGGTCCGAATGTTGACAACAGTGAAAACTGATATCGGCTTTAATGAAATTAATGAATTGGCTAACTAGTTTTTAAACGTTAAGTCACTTCGATGGCAATTTGGTTTTCTAACATTGTAATTTTGAAAAATTCGACCAAACTAACTTTATCGTGTATTCTACAAACATCTCCCACTGCGGACAGAATAAGAACATTGAGTGATCTTAAGTGTCGCTTGAGTAAAATTAAATCCCTGTCGTCCTGGAAGGAAATTGAACTAATTGGAGATTGGAGTATGACTGATGGATACAGTTCTCTGTTGCATTTTAATCTGCGTTCGTAACACATAATAAGTCTTCAAAAAGAATCGATTGAATAGTATTCGGTATGCAATTTTCTTCAATCTATTGGTTTGGGTTTTGCTTTTTAGATTTTGGTAGTTTGGACAAGGATCGAAATAACTGTTGTAACATGATTTTCGTCAATATTTTTTCCCTGCTACTAGGATGAACTGCCATGTACAGCATATAGAAATTTGTGAGCAAAATACTTATACAGAAATCATAAGGGACTGTCTGTAATTAGGATATTTGAATCATTTTTTTGAAAAATTTGTTTTGAAAAATACTTCCAAATTGATTGGGTTTGCTAATTTCTAATTCTTTGTTTAACTTTCAGGTATAAAACCATATCGATGTGAGATATGTCAAAGAAAATTTACACAATTGTCCCACCTCCAACAACACATTCGGACACACACAGGGGACAAACCATACAAATGTCGTCATGTGAATTGTAACAAAGCATTTTCACAATTATCGAATCTTCAGTCCCACTCCCGTTGTCATCAGACAGATAAACCATACAAATGTAATTCATGTTACAAATGTTTTGTGGATGAAATCTCACTCTTAGAACACATCCCAAAGCACAAAGAGTCCAAACATTTAAAAACTCACATCTGCTCATTCTGTGGAAAATCATATACTCAAGAGACATACTTAAACAAACACATTCAAAAACATAATAATAAAGAAAAACATGAGACCAAGAAAAGTATTAAAAATCGGGAGCAACAACAGGCTGCTCATCAACATGAAAATGGTAAGTCTTGTTTTACAGTGCTTTACCACTTACCATTTACTATTTTAATGTGAATTCGTGTGTCTACATTTTCTGACGACCAATAACTGTGCCAAAATAAAATGTATTTTAAATTCAGTATCTTCAAAATACGTTATTTTGCTCGCCTTTTTCCCACGGGAATTTCGTCCGATTCGAGATATCTAAAAATCATCACTGTAAAGAAAGATTGTTGTAGCGAGTTGTTTCACTTTATAAATGCTTTACTATTATTGATTTTGAACGTTGAATGTCCGGACGAATTTTGCTGTAATGTCTTAAGCCTAATTGCAATTCCCTTAAGGTATTTCTCACTTTTCCTCAATTCCATTCTTCTAGTCATTTGGATCAGTCGGTAGAAATTCCTAGCTTTTTCAGTGGTCACACATCTGTGCTACTGCTGAGGTAAGATTCTATCTCTTGACTCTTGATGACCAAAAAAATGGAGAATTTTTTTTTTGCCGACGAAGAGAAACCCATTAATCATGATGTGTCCGAAAAACCTGGCTCTGAGGTTAAATCAGCGCTTAGGAGTTGAACACGCAGTTTCTTTGTAGATAGTTGATTGGAAGTTTTTATAGTACTTTTTTGAGGAAACATCTTTTAGTACAAAAGTCTATAAGTTCGTCCAGGTGCTGACGCTTTCTGTCCTCAATTTATTCCACCGGTCATCACAATAAGTCGAAACTAGCTGTCAAAAATTTAGCTTTTTATAAAAATGAGAGATACACAAAATATACACCAGTTGATAGTTTATTGTCGTAGTCGATCACAGTTGCATCATTTTTCGTCGAGGTTGGGATGCTTTCCATTTGACTGAGGAAAGGTACCCCTAGTAGTACGTATAATCTTAAATCGTGAAAAACCTCCTCAATCCAAAAAATCATGCATTGTCACTGCGAGGGAATCGAACCCTCCGAGTAAATGAGGAGCTGATTCTAATTTACTAATTCTACGACGCTTACAATTTTACCGCGAATTGTTAGAATTAATTAGTCATTAATGAATTTGTCTTTTTTTTAGACATTTACTGGAGAAGTGACATTGGAGAAACGTCACCCACAACCCCACCGATCCTAACCGCTGCCTCTTCTTCGACAGTTTCATCTGGCAGTAGTCTCGGAGAAATTAAAGGAGAAGTTCAACAACCAAATAATGATCACTCCGTCAGGTCCGTCAATAATGATGAAGGCCCAGATGATCTTCGAATTAACAACAACGGGAACGGGAACAACAATGTGATTGTTCAACAACAAAACCATTCTCCAACTTTGTTGCCCACTCGAAATCCTTATGACATTATCGATAACATTCGAAACTTTAATAATAGCAACAATGGTGGCAGCAGTGCTCACAGTGCCTTTACAGCCATCCAGACGGTAAGGACAATTTTTTAAAAGGACATGACTGTTTTGTTTTCTGTCTCCGGGATTTCACTTAAAATTTCGCAATGGCTCGAAAAAAACTCAACTATGGTCACTAGTTTGCATTCATTTACGTGGTGCAAGTGGTCACCGTGGTTGACCTTTCAAATGCTATGAGAAAGCAGAAACCGTTACAGTTAATGTCAATTTTCAAATTAATTTCGAGCTGAGGAGACAGAGACACTTACATATGTTATGGTCAATATTTAGATTCTGGACAAATTGAACTAATTAATGATTTATTTTGATTTTCTGTAGGGTGCAAGGCCACAATTGCCTCCAAATATAATTAATGGGTCTGGACTTCCATCCCGTTGCATCACTTATTTACCGTATGAGTCTTCATTGGCATTTCCGAAAGCTCATCACAACCAACATCTTTTGTCTTCAATCATTGAAAAACCGACCATGACGAATGCCAGTTTCCCAAATCAATTAATCTCACTTCATCAAATCCGTAATTACTCTCACCAACCAACCATGACAATGACAACAAGCCCGGTCGGGTCAAATAGTACGACTCCGAATACTCTGTACTAGAGAAATCTTAACCAAACTTAAAAAAGGACAAGAATGTTGTTGAAGTAATTTCTAAGCTCAGATTAGATTTGTTAAAGTTTCCTACAATAGTTGTGGATGTTGCTGTTAGTTAAGAAGTTAATTAATTACTCTTTAATTAAATACGTAGTGGTGAAGCCAAAGTGATTTTACAGGATAGTATTGTAATATTTAGTGGTCCACATTGTGGTACTGCCGAATCAACGACCTAAGAATGTTCCAAAAAACTTTCTTTTTTAAAAGAAATGTGTTTTCTGTATTTTTTAATGTTAAACACTTGTGTTATGTGTGAATTGTTACTGTTAGATTTTTTATATGTAAAAGAGAGTGGAAAAACAATCAATGTTAAAAAATATTATAAGGCAGAGGCATAAGTACGTCCAGATTTTACTATGCAATGCATCGCATTTTTGAGGGGTAGACGACTTGGACTTGACTTCCTTTTGATTATTTGAACATTAATTTAGTGCTTTTTTTGATAAATTCATTACATAAGTTAGATTTAAAGTTATGTTTCTGCTCAAGACGTGAGTACTCTAAAAAAACAATTATTATAATGTTTTGAAGACAAACTTATAAAATGTGTGCACAAATTATACTATATATGGCAACTATAAACTATTATTATTAATTAGGAATTTTTAATTAAGAATGTTGTGTTTAATTAATTACAGCAAAATATGTTACTACTTACGTATGTACGTAAAAATACTCCATGTACATATAATTCCTATAAATAACGTTATTGTTACAAAAATAATAAGCCTAAGAATGAACCAAAAAATAATAGATCACTGGAGTTCACAACGAACAAAACGATGCTGCTCAACCACACAGCTTTTTTTTTAAATGAAGAATCTGCATCTACCCAAAATAACTCAAACCATCCAATATCTAATGCAATGACCCAAATGACCCTTACCCTGGGTCAAAGAACTCCTCTCAAGGAAGTTTACTGGAATTAATTTTAAGTTTGTATGGTAATTTTTTTTCTTTTGAAAATATGTTTGTATATTGTTTATATCCAATTTTTTTTGGAGTCGTTTTCTTCTTTGTGTGCGTGTGAGCTCGGAATAACTTTTTTTTGTGGAAATATGCATTCTATCCTTGACACACTTTTCTGAATGTGTCCTTTGTTGTTTAGAAGTGTGGTGTTTGTTATATAAATGTTAATTGTAAAAAAGCGTACAATTTTTGCAAAACCTCATGGAAGCAAAAAAAATGAAGCCTGGAAACTATTACTGGATGATCTTTTGCTAGGAATTTTTATTAGTCTACAGCTACGAGAGAAATACATACAAATGGTTACGTATTCCTAAAATAATAAAACTTGAAAGTACTTACAGTTACTAAATGTAGACTTCTAATAATTAAATATAGATTTAAATTTACTTCCAAACTATACTATGTACATAAACATACATTACATACATTTACTACATAATATGTCACAGACAACAAGTCACATCAAGCAAGAGATCAAATGTCAACCTATGAGCCAAATAGCTCCAGGAACTTTATTCGTCGAAATTTCATTTGTGCACCAAATTGATTGTATCAAAAAGTGACGATCTGTTGGGTCAAATTTTCGGAAAAGTTAGAGTGCAAAAAACCAATTCAGTTGTCGATTTAGACATTTTGTAATGAGCTCACGAGGAAGTTACATTTTTTAAGGAAGTTGCCGCCAAAAAAAATCTAGCAAATTTATTTAAATTCTTTCTTTTACAACAAAATAGCAAGGTCAATTTTTCTGGACACCGGAAGTCAAAAAAAGCTAATTCATTGGTTTAGAAATTCGAAGAAACGCAACTATAACTGCTAATTTACTGGAAGCTTAATATTACACTTATAAAGCCATTTATTTCCTCGGCAATTTAAGGTTTTTTTCGGCTCAATGGAACCCCTGGGGGTGACAATTATAAGGAGACACGTGAAATTCCTCGGTGACCCAATTGTCAGGGCTATTTGATATAATCATCCAGGAATTTGAACTCCTACTTGATTGGACATGTTGCTTGCGACATACCTCAAGATTGTCACGAAAGAGTTAAATAGTTCTAATTTGAAAATTGTTGTTAAAAAGTTGAAAAATGTTTATAGTCTAAACTGCTTTAAATAAAATTTAAATGGTTAGGAAGATGATGATAGATAGGATTATTTTTGCCACTTGTATAAGAATGCGTGTTTCGAAAAGTAGAGGAAATGAAACAGGATCAACGGCCTAACTTGCACCAATACCAAACCTCTCCGGACGTTTTTAGATTCAGATTATGTACTAAAAATGCATCTAGTTGTAGAGAAAAAATGTTTTTTTATTTGGTCAGTCTTTCAGAAAACAATAAATTGTTGCGAACACGAGGACCATATAATATGCGTGGGTGAATAACATTGTATTGTATTGTTAGACTAAGAATGTTTTATTAATTGATTGATTCTGTACTATCAGGGAGATCTACGTTTACAGATCTAGTAAGTATGTACGCCTATAGGAATGAAACAATTTCACAAAGACTTGATGATATTAAAAAAAGTGTCTCAATTTATTAGACAAAATATTGTTTGGATCATCGTTGTTTTTTAATCCACGTATTCCAGGAGAAATTAGACCAACAAATCATAGGAAAGTTGAAATAAGTTCATTAACTCGACAAGAGCGCTATTACGAAAAGATTCCTTTCGCGAAATAAAGACTTACAAAAATTAAGATCCATGAATGAATGGCATGTCGTGTCTACTTTGACACATGTGTCTGGAATGTGAGGCGATCAAAGAATCTGTCTATACGTGTGTGTGAATACAATTCCAGACAGACAATAATTAAAGAATAAACAAACTATAAATACAAAAGTAGATTGTTTTGGGCAGAATTGACGGTATACGATTGTGTTGGTTGTAGTAGCTATTTTTCTATTCGTTCAATACAAAGTTAAAAGTGAAAACTATTATTAGTGGCTCAAAATAAATAAATCGAACTGGATCAAGGTCCCATCCATCCCATGCATTCATACGCACATACACCCGTATGACACTTTCACTTTCAGGCCCTTGGCCCTTATTCATGCACGAGAAATTGAAATACTTTCATTTTCTACGAATAAGTCTCTGTCAAGCAAGGGTTTAAGATCTCAAAACTATAAAAGATTCGCAGGGACGATCTGCTTCAGACAGTTACAAATTAGTCATTCTGAGTGTATAACAAGTCAAGTCAAAATGGCTTCAACACAGGTTCGTTTTTAGAATTTCTGTTCTACATTTTAGTAATTCCATTCGTATTTTGAAAATAAGTGTCTTCCCGCAAGCATTTTGTCGTGTCTATCAGGTCGACCAAAAATTTCAATTTTAATGTCAATATCTTAAACAAAGTTCAAGGTATCAACTCAAAAAGTCAATTTATATGGTCATTTTAGCTCAAGTTGTAAGCAATCTCGGAAATTCAGGGGACGTCTCTTGACGTGGTCATTCCTACTTCCTGTTTAGTTTCGTGACCTTCGTAAATTATGGGTCTGTTTGTGTGCAAAATTTTGGCAAAACCCGACCACGGTCCAAGAAACGAATTTTGAATTCTAATGTTATTTCAAATCTGACATAATTTTTTAAATTCTAGATTCTCGCCCTTCTCACAATCTCGTGCTTGATTGCACTGACCACATCCCACAGTATTAATGTTCGAGGTCGTCCTGGTCAAGCCCAGGGCCAAGGCCAGTACAAAACTGGTGCTGGAGTCAGACTTTACGCTCAAGAGAAAATCGAACCTGAGGAAGAGTACGAAATCGAAGAAGTTAGCCCAGTTCGATTGACCCAGGTCAAAGTACCAGCTTATAATGAAGATTCTTACCAACCCAGCCGACCAAAACCCCAACAATCTCAATATTCCAATATCCGTCTAAGTGAGCAACGTGATCATGACCTCCTTGCAGAAGAACAAGCCAAGAGTGCCCAGTACAGTTTTGCATCTGCTGTTGACGATGGTATCATGGACCAATCTCAAGTCCGTCAAGAAACTCGAGATGGGCTTAAGGTTTGATTTTCACATTTTATAGAAAATTTTGAAATCGATAAATTTTGCACATTTTCTGTTCATGGTTAGGTCACCGGGAGCTACAGTTACAGCGACGGGTTTTACCGTCGAACCGTAAAATATGAAGCTGATGAAAAGGGCTATCGGGTTATCGAGTAAGCAATTTTGAATTATTTTGTAAAAACTAATCTTCCTTGAAAAATACACCCAAAAAGAAAGCGGAATGTAGATTTTGCAGATTATTTTATCTGACCATGTAGTGATATTGCAGCAAACAGAAATTTCAAAATTGACAAAGAAATCGAAAAATAACCTTATTTTAGTGTATTACTCGAGCTAACCTAATTTTATCTCAAAATTTGTACGAACTTTCACAATGTTTCACTACAAAGTGTTTATATCCTGAAAAGCTTTGAAATTTAGGCTGGACGGAATCATATCTGAATCATATCTGAATCATTTTGCAAAACAATTCAGTCGGCAGCGTTTACTATTTTGGTTATTTTAGTTCCTCTGAATTTTTCACATTTCTATTTATTACAAATTAGTTGCGAAGTGGATTATTTGCGATTTTAACTTTGACCTTTTAATTTTAATGATGTACTTATTCGTTTTGTAGAGAAGACACAGAGCCCATTGGTGAAGGTCCCCAGACAGATATAAAAAATGGAAAAGCTGATATCCACACTCAAGTCAGCGGAGTTGACACTATCTACTCAATCTCATCTGCTGACATTGGCCAGGTGACCAAGGAGAAAGTCTTGAAGTCGACATACTAAAAGAATTATATTTTAAATCGAAACTACGAAAATCAACATTATACATAGGCCAAGGAAAACTTAATTTTGTGAAAAGACTACTATTTAAGCGAATAGAGACTACAAGGAATATAAGACTTAAGTTTATAATTGTTGTAACTACAAAAATGGAATTAAAGACGTGATTCAAGTTTTCTAAAGACTTTCGTGAATTTTGAATTGTTGTACTATTTTGAATTGTCTCACATATTCCGCTATCAGGTCTGTCTTTTATATCTAAATGATATTGTACATATTACGCGCATCCAATTTAATTTGATTTGACGGTATAGCAGAAAGTCCATTCCTTGATTAATTTGGCATATTTTAGAGATTTTTCATAAACAAGTAGGAACAAGTGTGGGCTATGTCTTGTTACGCTATGATATGTTGCCCTTGACCTCCTGAACAACTTTTGTGGTGGTTATGTACAATTTACAAACCGGTTTAGCCGTTAAAATTTTAAGGGAGGCATTTCTGTTGTATCTGCAACTTCTCCGCCGAAGGAAATGCCTTCTGTGCATCCAAGCCGTAAGATTTTTCGGGCTGGATGGAGATGGAACCGTCACAAAAGTTGCTCAACCGGTCAAGAGCTACAACATATCCAAAATCCAGCCTAACCAAACAGAGGAGACTTTTCCCATTATTAGATGTCTGCGAAATCCTTTTTGATCTCTTGGCCTAACTAACCAAACTCGTTAGCGTCATTATTCACGTGGATTCTCAGACTCCTTTACTCCAACCTTCTAAGGATCGTACACTGAATTTGGCAAAGTATCGACTGCGCCAAAAAAAATTAGTATTAGTTGGATACTGAGTCCCAAGCGGCGCGGATGGCCCCCACGAATGCATTCCAGGGGAGTCCCATTAACGGAATCATTATCGTCTGTGACCTGTCACACCTGTGATTGACATTTGTTACAAGAGCTATAATTTCCCTATAATTTCATATCGATTTTCTTGACTCCGTTTGCTTGCTTTACCTAATAATATTAATAAGGTTGTAAGCAGATAGTTTGTAACACGTTTTCATAATACATTTTAGAATGTAAATTTTAGAATGTGTATATCTAGAATTTTATAATAGCATTAATTGGACCGGATATAGTTTTATTCAAGTCATCTACTTCATTCCCCACCCAAACATTAGAAATGTTAAATCCTATAATAGGAGTCTGCGATGCTACTTTCGGTATTCCATGAAAATATTTTCAACACATGGCTGGTCAAGTATCACGAAACATTTTTGACACTTATTTCTTCATTTTAATCGCCAAAATATTATTTTTGAGTCTACACGGAGAAGGTGTTCAATTGCCTGGGATAACTCGAGTATTAGTTCAATTTGAAGCTGAATTTTTAATTAAATTTGACTTTATTCACCTTTATGATGGAAAACCAGGTTAGTCCGCTCGCAGTCCACATTATACATAACGTATACGCTTCAACTAGTTACATTAATAATTCGAGCAAAATGATTATAGACATGTTTTAGTCGGTAGCCCTTAATTGTGAATAATGCTTTATTAATGCTGACTAATTACACTTTCCAATACAGACAACTGCATTTGTGACCAAGATCCAAAAATGTGGGACCACATTTGCAAAAATTTAATCGGATGTTACAATTTGACCAATCCTGATTTCCCAACCTTGTTCACCGATAGTTCAATGAAACAAAATCATTTGTTAGTTGTGCTAACACCAGAGAATGTGACAGGATTTTATACAGTTTTGAGAGAAGTAAGTCATAAACTCAGAACTCTTAAAAATACCAAATTACATAAGAGATAAAAAAAAATGGAGTGATTCAAAAACGGGTAATTTACAATAATTGGGATCTTTGCAGTGACACAAATTTCTAACTGACTTACTCACCGTTTCAATTTAATTTGAATACGGATCTTCTATTTATTAATTGCTCAAGTTTGGTCACTGTTATTCAAGAATGTTAATCGAAATTCTCCCGACCGTATTCAAATATCAGCTTTGGGTGCATTGTAGTAGGACAAACTGGTGTGCACAAGCATGTCTATTAGTCAGTTGATGAGCTGGCCCTAATGATTGTCCAGTTTAATCTTTTCATGATCAATACCTTTAAGAAAATGGCCGAAACCAATATGCTGATCTTTTGCAGCAATAACAGTCTAATTATAATGTATTCTTTCAATAGATCAAAAACTTCTATACAAATTCATTTCCAAAATCAGGAATTTTACTGAATCAGGACGTTTACTTCATTCTTCAGTGGCCAACACTCGTCACAAGCACAAGTCAAAAAAATTATATTACGGAAATCCGGTCAACATTGCAAGGGATCAATCTGAATCTAAGGTCAAATCTCTACGTGTACTTCCAGTTACAAACTGAAGTGAATAATCCAAATCCACAACAAATCAACACAAGCAATGAATCCCCTGAGTTTTCATTTTGGGAATTCTACCAGATTAAAAGCACGTTAATTTCGAAAGAGGTTGACATCAGAAATCTGCGATTCATCATCCATTCTCAGCTTACAAGAAGAGAGAATCTGTACGGAGAACATATCGTCCCAGTTGCAGCGGTATTTAAATTAATTAATCTGTTTTTAATTAAGAACGTGTCTCTACGGCGGCAGTCCGTGTAAAGTGTGGTGCAAATATTTTTGCAAAATGTATATGTCTGCCTTTTTTTTCTGGAAACGCACAGGTTCCGTTGTAACCAGATGGAATCATTATTAGCCGCTCTGTATACGAGGCCAGTGAAAATAATAAAAAAAAAATCCTGAAATGTGTATTTGTAGGAAATCGGGGAGTACCCTTTCGAGATCACAATGCGTCCAGCAGGGCCCACAGAAAACGAAGAAACATCTAAACATTACGAACTTGAAAGTGGGCTAGCTGTCAGCATTTTTAATGACTTCAAATTTATGCTAAACTTCAGGTGATTTTAATTTAACAAGTTTATTGCCTTAAATTTCCGACTTTGGATTTAATGGTGTCGAATTCCTTTCTACTGACCTCTCTATAGTATGTATTTCCAGTAAACTTGTCCGCAATAATCTGCAATAGTCTAAAATGTCAGAAAACGGTTATAAGTAGTGGAAACTCTTTACTTTTTGTATAATTTAATTTTTTACATTTTCATTCTTATTTTGGATTTTAATAGCAGTGAATATGCTCTGGGTGGGGATGAGATCAAAGTTCATCCAAATAGTACCATGGCCGGAACGTCAGCGGCGTATTTTGAAGCTGGATTGGCTGACATTTTGATTTCTCACAATACACAAAGACCGAGCTCGGCAAGTGTGGTCACATTTCTTCAACCCACACGGCTCACGGCGTAATAAAATTGAACCATTAAACATACTCCGAAATTCGATCATAATAAGTTTAGCAACTTTATAAATCTTACACTATAGCGTCCACGCCTACGCGAAGCGTCCATCTTTAAAAATGCGATGTTCGGTTTTTCTGGACACTTTTACCCCAAGGCTGTGGATTTGTCTGATTGGACTATGCTTCGTGATTTTGATTTCATTGAACACTGTATTTTGGCTCCGAGATCACGTGTTCAAATTTCCACAGGAACTCCAAAGTCAAAGGACAGTTTTAGACACTGTCAGCTGGATTATCGGCGTTGTTTGTCAGCAAGGTTAGCCAGAAATGAAACCGAAGCTTCGTCAACTCCGTTCCGATCGGATAAGATTATTCTAAGACCTAGTTTAACAAAAAATACTTTAGTTTAGTCTCAACTTGTGTTGTGTTTGCCTTACAAAACAAAAGTAAACATCAGATAAAATATATCAGATATATCATATCTACGCTGCGATGCCAAATTACCAAATTGGGAAGCCACTTTTTAAGCAAAACCTGATCGCCTCATCAAAATCGAATCGGAGATCACGTCCAGGGTGATACGAACAAGCGTAACCGATTTATCAGCAATTAAAATGTTGCTGCACACTTTTAGTGCACTCTTCATCATACTATTTTAGTCAAATTCTACTGAAACCTCTCGACGAAAGTTGAATTGCAATGAGTAATTGGAAAATAATTAATGATCTGTAGAGATGAAACATTCAAATTCTTGAACATGGCAATTGAAATGTCAAATCCATATACTTGAAATTTTATACACGCACGGATTTTGACTTTTTAGAACGAAAATGGTTTGCCTGTTAATATTACAGATCATTTATTACAGAATTAAAATTATTCATTATCTGATTAAATGTTTAACATCAATAAATCCCTAACATAAATTTTCAGGACGTCGTGTTTTCTCTTCCACGATTTCGGTCCAAATTATAACAACCACAACGCATTTGGCGATGGTTATCCTATATTGTGCATATTCTGCAAAATTGGTCTCAAACTTGTCTGTCCAAGTCCCCGAAATTCAATCCTTTGATGATTTCTTGTTCCACAAATTTCAACTAATCATTGATGATGCAAGCGTGTCGATGGTGAAGTACGGAGAGGTAAGAATACACGATTTATATCATTTGCATATTCATTTTTTCACAAATACATTTCACCTAGACACGTTAGCCACAGGGAATGTCAACTAATCCTTTTTTAAAAATAATAATAATACGCTTGGATTTGAATTTCTATAGCACTTGAAATTGTACTACGGTGAACGACTCCATAGTGAAGTCCAAGTCGTCGAGAGTCGTGAACTGATGAGAACATTAATGGAATCTAAATCAGCACTCTTATCTTATGACGATGACATGTACCGCTACTACGGTTGGCACTCTGAGCACCCAGACCGATTTGTTTGTTCGTCGATACTGAGATATTCTGCGGAGGAGGGTTTTCCAACTAGAGTCGGAATGGTGCTTCCGAAGTCATCGACTTTCAAAGAGCTCTTCAATTACAAGTAAGAAAGCGACAATATTGAAAAACGTATATCGAGGTTGAATTTATCACGTAAATGTTTGAAATCAAAATTACGACGTATTCGGAAATTGAAAGGCATAATTTAGTAGTAGCACCTATTCCTAACACAATTTACTTCGCTTCGCACTAGAATCATGATGCTGATGGAGCGAGGGTTGAATTCCCGGTATAACAAGATTTATCATAAACAAACGCAGCCCCAGTGTCTTTCACGCTCATTAGTCCAATTACTGGAACCAACTGGATTAAATGAAGTAGTTTCGGCAACGTTTGTCTTGGCATTTGGGTTCGTCAGCTCTGCACTTAGTTTAATCTTTGAAAGAATATTAGCTCGCAAAATAATATTTCCGTTTGCATTCTAAAAAATAATTTTGAAATAATAAATAATGTGGTCGAAAAATACTCAATATTTGTTGGCCATCAGATTATTTCATTTTATTGCTCGACTGCGATTTCTTGTTATTAGTACAATTTACTGGTGGAACTGAGTTGACACTGTGACTTATTTAAGATCGCAAAATTATAAGGTCATTCGGGAGACTAGTAAAGACATGTTAAGTTTCACGTGAATTTTTTGTTGATTTAAGAATTAAAAGCTTGCTTATTTGTAGTTTTTTCGTGCCCCAATTGTTATATGTTTTAAGTGATCGGTGGCAAGGACTCCACGGATGTAAGGTTCCAAGTTTTCAGAGTAAATATCAGCAGTCAATTCTTCTAGAAGAATCTCATTATCTTGCTTCGCGTCCTTCACACCCTTGTCAATCTCAGCTTTGATCGCTGCGTCGATTCCCTGAAATTGTAGAAAAACAAAATAAAAGTAACCACTAATCGAAATATCCTTTTTCCGCTGGCAATTTTCCCAAAATTTCTGCAGCATCAGAAGGTAAATGATCAAACTTATCATCTAAAGCTGAAAATCTTGTAATCTAAATTTCGAAGACGAGTTTACGGATTTTATTTAAAAAATATATATATATATTTACCTTCACTTCCTCGGCCGTAGTCAGATCTTGGGAAATCATCCTTTCCTTGAAATGAATAATGGGATCTCGGGTCTGTCGAACTTCCGCAACTTCTTCACGTGTTCTGTAAGAAGTTCCAGGATCTGACATGGAGTGTCCGGAATACCTGCACACAAATTAAATTGGACAACTTGTCTCAAATATTTAGTAAAATCATTTCACAAAAAATACGCACCGATAGGTTGCGGTCTCCATTACGATAGGTCCTTTTCCTGCTGCACACAATTCTCTGGCAAACCGAGTAGCTTCACGAACGGCGAGTACGTCCATACCGTCAACCTAAACCATTTGCAATATTTTATAAAGTTCCACTTACTGAAGTATTGAAACACGAAGAAAGACTGGCTCACATAAATTCCGGGAACGTAATCTCCACGTTGGAAATAACTGGTGTTCATTGAAGCACGCTCAGCAGATGTTCCCATACCGTACCCATTGTTTTCACACACAAATATGGATGGGAGATTCCACAGTTTGGCCATGTTATATGCCTGAAATATGTTTAAAAACATATTTAAGATTGTTTGATGTCAGACGGCTGATTTAAAAAACTCGGCACCATTATTTCACGAATTGCAGTCTTGTGATTGCAGACTGTACACTTTGCACATTGTTTACTTCGACTTGACGTGTTATAAAAATTTAATAAAATATATGCAAGTCAAAATCATAAATTATCCTCTCACTTCAAAAATTTGTCCTTGGTTAGCAGCACCGTCTCCGTACAATGCGATATTCACTCCGCCATCCTCTTTGTACTTGCTAGCGAAAGCCAATCCAGCGCCTAATGGGACCTTCAAGCAAAATTAAAGAAATAAGTACAAAACTCGAAACTTATTAAATTCTTCCGTGTTCTCATGAAACTAAAATAAATTTACTTGAGCGCCAACAATTCCGTTTCCACCGTAGAAATTTCGTCCGTACATGTGCATAGAACCTCCCTTCCCTCGAGAGCATCCACTTTTCCGTCCAAGTAGTTCGGCGAAAACGTTGAAGGGTTGAACTCCCATCAAATAAGCCCATGCATGTGCCCTTTAATCAAACAGTAAGTATTTTATTTTTCCGACCGATTACAATTATTCATTAAAAAATAAAATTTCCAAAATTTTCTTAATGTGAGGAGAGTTGGAAAACAACATTGCCTTTGTCTTAGTTATCAGCTGATCGTGTGCTAAATCGTATCTGCTACATTGTAGACATTACGGATCGGCGCCAACAACTTCTAGTCGTTACGCCATTTCCAACGACAATGGACGCTCCACTGGCGCAGCTTAACAATGATTTTAATGATTTATTTATTGTATATCCGGAATTCGGTCTTTAATGGTCTTTATCAATAGATCTCAGCGAAAACATAACAAAATAACACTAATAAACCAACTTTCAAGTTTCGATAAACTTACCGGTATGATGTAATAACAGTGTCCTGTTCCAACATTGATGCCTTCATCCCGACGGCACCAGCTTCCTAGATAAATCAGAAACACCA
>JAQFYE010001815.1:0-20872 GCA_034694305.1 Protaphorura glebata | reverse complement strand
ATTCGGCATGAGTTTAAATCACAACGATCAACACACAGCCCTTACGGCAAAACATGCACAAGTTGTCGGAATCGGCTTCATTTGATATGTCTGAACGCCAGAACAAACTCTTGTGAAGGTTGTACCCCGAAAAGTCTAACCCTTTGGCCGATAGAAATGCACTTGTGAAGTCATAGGGATCCGTGACGCATTCATGACGTCACAACTGCATTTCTGTCGGCCAAGCGGTTAGACTCTTCGGGGTACAACCTTCACAAGAGTTGTTCAGGAGGTCACTGACAAGGTATCAAAAATGCGGCCAAATCGGTTCTCCAACATTTCTGCCCTGTGGACTGTTATGCGTTGTTCTATCAAAAAAAAGAAGGTCTCTTTGTCATTACCCATAAATATTCGAAATGTGCCATGATGACTGCTGGACCCAAGCTTCGAGCCGGATTCATACTTGTCCCAGTGGCATTCACCTGCGTGTAGAAATCACATTATGACACACTTATTTAAAAAAAAATTAGAGTTCTGATTTGACATACATATCCAAGATGGCAAGTAGTTGCCGTGAACCCAATTGCAAGAGATGCTGATCCCTTCACGTAGCTCCAGTCAGGGTCCGTCACACTGAGAAACACGAGAACGAAGATCATCGTGATCAAAATTTCAGCACAGAGAGCCTGCGCGGATGTCATTTTTGGATTTGGCAAAGTCAAGCCAAATCTTCCAGGGGTGAGATTATCGTCTACTTGGATTAACTACATAAAATATAAGTACAGCAATGGATTAATGATAGGGTAGGGTGGGCTAATACGCCTCAATTTGAGCGTGTGTGTGCTAATCAGCCACACAAATTAACTAAGTAGCATGTGATTCCCAAAGAACACCCACAAGTGGAAGTGGGGCTAACTAGCACACCTCCGCGACGAAGGGAAACGCTAACACACAAAATGCAAATTAGCCCCTATATGTGGGTATATTATTTTCCCCGGGGCGAGGTAACGGTAAATGGCAGTACTACCACCCCCTTAAGCAAGACAGTTGGGAAACCTCATAGCACGCCCACAAATTGCGGTTGAGCCTAATTAACACACTTTTCCAAAGTAGGGCGTATTAGCCCACCTTACCTTCCACCTAATATGTATACATCATATATGGAGTAACCTGCTAATCAAAACTGGATTGAAATTCGTGTCGGAATATAGTAATTAAATTAGGAATTACCCAAAGTAAGCCGGATCCAACAATTCCGCCAACGCATTGGGAGGCGATATACATAATCCCTTTGGTCACGTTGATTCTACCGGTAATCATGGAAGCGACGGTAATGGATGGGTTGATATGAGCTCCGCTGATGGGACCCATCATCTGCAAGTTCAAAGGTTAGATTATGGTACGGTTAGTTAAATCATAAGCACAATGATCAATCTATAAAACTTTCTTTTTAAATAATATCTCCAAAATTGAATGGAACTTACATAAATTACTCCAGCAATGGCGAGTCCGAAACCAAATGCAATTTGGACAGTATCCGTTTGGGCATTTGTCCATTTCAAACAAGTCGAGATTCCAAGGAAGCAAAGAATGGCTGTCCCTAATAATTCTCCGAGGATCATTTTGACGACATCCCAAGTGGAACTGCTGAAAGTCTTGCTGACGGGTCCACTCACCCATTCAGCGCAACCCATTTTGAAAAAGGGTACGCAAACCTGTTCACAAAATAACAATGAATCATCAAACGGAAATAGAAACGTGCAGCTCTTACGACAAAAGCGCAAGGCGTTGGATTGACTGCATTTTAGTTATGTTGTAAGTCTATGACCTCCGGATCAACTTTTGTGAAGGTCATACCTCGAAAAGTTTCAGTGTGTACGAGAATGAGCAGTTTGGCCAATACGGCTTATTTTTTGACGTAATAACTGTGCAGTGTTTTCTGACAAATCGAGTAAGTACTAATTATCTAGCTTACCTTCTGGACAGTCCGATATCAATAAAAAATAATTCAGGAATACAAACAGCACTTTAGTGTAATGATTCGATTTCTACGTCGATAAGTTCACTCTGCTCTCAAAATCTCAGTAATTCATTAAGTTGCCGTTCACATAAAACAAACAAACTCATTTCCGTGACAACTTGATCGAATTCGCGTAGAAACCTTACAGTCTCTGTACCGTTATAGATTTGTTACAATTTATTTCCACATTCTCTGAACTAGTTTCTTGAAAAGATTGTTCCTGAATGTCAGAGCTCATTGTAGAACCGAGAGCTGGTATCTTACCATTTTGCTATGTGAAAGGATCTACTTTGCTTACTTTTAAGTGGTTTTTCTCCACCGGAAAAATTTATTTTTATATTCCTTTGTTATAGAATCAACAACTGAATAACATCTTACAACGATATAGTTTTCAAAAATTGGTCGAAACTGAATAAAAATGAGCAGAAGAGAAATTAAAAATAGTAATCATTTTTAGAATTCGATGGAATACTAAGTTCAGACAATGGAGGCGAGATCTTGACCTGAGAATATAGTGTAAGAATTTGTCATTAGTTAGGTTCCACCCGTGATCGAGCTCCGGCAAAAAGCCAAAATTACAAGAATCTATAGTTGATACGTGTAAACAAACAGTTTTACAATATGCTCCTGTGACGTAAACATTTCAACTTCACTTTAACTTGAGTTTTGCATGGTTAGAGCGGTAATAAATGCATAAAACCCACGACAAGAAGACGAAATGCTAAAGCATTCACATCTTCTACGGTTCACTCTTTTAAACATATTGGGGTGCAGAACTAACTGCCGTTAGTAATTTCAAAGCATCAACCACATTATCACAAAATCATTGGTGAATTATTACCGAATTCTCTGCGGTAAGGAATTTATTAACAAACAAATTTTAATATTCCATATCGTATTTCCGTCAATAGAACCCTGTCGGTATGTACAGGGTGTCCACAAAAAAGCGCACATTTATTTGATAATATTTGGGCTTATTTACGAGAATTTACAATGCAGGTACTGAGATTAAACCGCCAAACAACATAAAATACCGAAACAAATGTGTGCGCTTTCTCGTGGACACCCCGTGTAAGAACCGGACCTCCATTACAACAACTTGGGTACTTTCTCCACTTTCTCCGTGCACCCTTATGGAGAAAGTAGAGAAAACGACTGACGCACAATTTTTTAGTATGTTGAATCCCACTATAATAGTATTTCATATTATACTATTGTAGGTGCATATATCCCATCCCAACATCGAACTGAGAAGATCCAACTGTGAGAACTGATTCCGTGAACAAATTATGATTATTTTTAATTTCCTCTCATTGAAAATGTGGCTTGAATTGAATTTTGATATAAATACTCCACAGACCGCAAGTTCTAATGGAAATACAACTATTTCAAGTTCACATGTACAAAAGTGGCACTGCCATATCAGAAGTGCACTTGTACAAGGAGGATGCCCAACCATGGTTAATATTTTGGGTGTTGTTTGATGACAGTGCAGTGATCCATTTGTCAAACTGAGGTGAATTCCAAACCTGCATTGCATGGTTGAGAGATTTCTTCCTCGCAGAAATAGACAATAAGCCATCATTTGACTCTTGAGTGTGTTATCCGGATTCTATCACCTGAAATTTGGTTTGGAGGAACTGGCAACTCTCTGGTGCTCCGAACGAATCCGGTCCTGAATCCTGTTTTCTTATATCATATTGAATTAGTTTTAACTCCTCCTATCTGGGAACAAAGGTCAAAGAATAAGACATGGCGGCTGCTGCCTGTGTCATTTGTGTAAGGAGTCTTCGGCATGACCCTAACGATGCGGACGCCAGAAATCCGAGTCACAGTCAAGGTCGACCTGCTTCTTGTTTTTGTTCGGAGTGCGATGACAAGTTACGAGAAACTCGAACCGCAGTTGAACTGGTGGAACAACTAAGATTGTCTATCTTGTATCAAATGAGCATGATACAGGACAGGTTGATTGAAATGTATGGAATACACAAGCGAGAATCTGCCGCAACAGGGATACCGCTTCGTCCATTCGATGAATTCATGGGGAAAATTATTTTTGGTACGGACATTTAGAATATTTCTATACTTGTCAATAAATTCTTTCCAGATATCCGTATCCAAAAATTATTATAAATAGTATTCTGACATATGTATTTGCTTTTTTAATTTTATTTTAGAACTCCTGTCCAAAGACTCCTTGGGAACTTGGTATGGTCCGAAATTTTCTGAAGGTGACCCAGGTCAAAATATGGCCAGAAATAACGTTCCCAAACTGCCTGCGTATTTGACGCATGCTGAGATTTCCGCGCGCAGACAGTGTCAACTAGTGATCAATCAGATCATCCCCGAGTCCACTACGGGCTTGGCTGGCCAAGGAGTTTCGACGGCAGAGCACGGTCAAACAGTGTCAAATAAAAGAATTATCGGGTTCAGGAAGCGTTTTTTAAAGGATAATAGAGATTCTGTAGTAAGTCTAGGTCAACGAGTGACTGGTGGGAAGATTGCACAGGCTAGCTCTCTAAGTTCGACCATGACAGAACGCGGAATTTCTACTGGTGCTCAAGTTCAAGCAGTGACCACCGAGAATGGTGCTGTTTTGACGGCTCCTCCAGGAATGTGTCAACCGGTACCAGCGGCCAATACAAATACACAGAAATCCATTGCCGTTTCTACGAATCAACACATTTTCAGCGGAGGACAAGGCCAAACTAACGTGATGGTTGAAAGTAGCATTGCTGGGGCAATATCCGATTCCAGTACACATTTAACTGCTCAACCAATCGACATCACTTGTCCTGGGTCGAAATCACTCCAGGCTGACGAAAATATTTCTTCAGACGTCTTGACCGATATAAAGATAAAAACTGAGCCCGATAGTTTTGGTAACTACGAAGGAACTCCACTAAACTCTTGCCTTCCGGAGTTAAGCAGGTAATTAAGTAATTAAGATACGGAAGCACAAAACCAACTCTGTTCATCCAACACTTCCAAATGTACAAAAGATCGAACGAATCACAAAAATTAATGGCGATTTTGGTAATGGGTACCACATAAATTGGTTCGATACCTTTAAACGTTGTGGACAAACAAGAATAGCTTCGTTATGACATGATTTGACCCGTGTTGGTGCTAAATAAACATGAGACTTCTGATATGCTGATAAAAACAGGGTAAATATGAAATGTAATATTTGTGTTTGTTAGAGAGCAGATGATGAAAAATAGTTTGGGTCCACATCCGGTTATCGCATTGGAGGATTCGGAAGATTCCGAAAACGAAGGGACTGGGAGTAAAGGGAAACAAGGAGATAGTGTCGATGTACTGGATCCACAAGCTACGGAAGTACAGTCTCTGGCCAGCAGCAGCGGCAGTACTGCCAGTACTTCTAGCACATACGGTGATATTTACACAGTATTTTTGACTTAACTTTTAACTTTATTTGGTGTGTACATAATTTTTATGAAATAGGAGACAAAAAACGATTCCAGAATCGGCATAATCAGAGCACTGAATGCACTGGGGCCGGGATTAAAAGGAAGAGGTGCCAACAATTATATAAACAGTGGTCTCATGATGAAAGCACAGAAATATTGAAGTATATGGCGCGATCTGTGAAAAATGATCACCTCGAGGTAACTCATAAGAACCGAATTTCGATATTTAGTGTTCATCATGTATTCCAAGCAGTATGTCCTGAAATAATTGGAACACGTTGCTTTATTTCATTCAATTTAGAAACCGTCGCTGGACATGTACTACACGGACATGATCCGGGAACTCAATCTTCAAGATTGTACTTCCAGCACCCTCCAAATGAAAGTCTCTCAGTTACGTCGGAAATATAACAAAGAGCTTAAAATGCGCGAAACTTGGCCAACTCCTACAGCGATGAATTTTGCTTCAAGGATGTCCCTACAAGGTGAAATTACACTGCTTTCTAACTGTATCTGTTTCAAAAAGTGCCGATTCGATAGGAACGGATGCAGAATTTGTATGGATCCTTTTTTGATCCGCGAGTTCATAGAATAGTGAAATTATAACTAGTAAACTTAGGCGACCTCTCTCTATCTATCCACACGGAGAGTTGGAGCGCATTTCGGAGAGGAGGCGGAGCGACAGTGACCAAGGTCATCAGAATGACACACAGAATTGAGAAAGAGTCACTTCCGCTTATATATTTAAGTTTTTCATTATGTCGTTGCAGAGGAGCTAGAAGCGGAATTCCCGTTGTTTCGACACAGTCGCGACGTATGGGGAGAGGACGACAGGGGCCTGTCTCACGTTCAAGCGGATGACGATAACTATATTCTTTTAGTAGCTTCCTACGAGGCATAGGTCCTTCTCCTTAGGCTACTACTACCTTGAACCGGAAATTCTTCAACTTGAAGAAGGGGCGGGGAATGGAGGGAGGGATACTAACCATTTGGACCGGCCGAAACGAATGCAACGGCATATTGAGGAACCTGATGGAGCCGAGGATCGAGCTCGATACCACTGACATTGTAGAATGAACACGCTCAACACTACGCTGTTCTGTCTTAGTTAATGGTACCGTGAAAGGACATTGATGAGAGCATGGCGGAATCCTTTCCTAATCCAAATAAATAATATTGTGATCATTTTGGGATGGTTCTATAGGTAGGAGACGCGGCGAGGGTTAAGTTTTGATATGGAATTTTGAGTATCAGTTACATATACATATTGCTACAAAACTTGTACTTTCCGAAAGTGAAGTTGTGCACCTTCATAAATTGTCAAAGTGAATTATGAAATTAATATACGCCATGCATAGGAAGTTTAGAAAATTCTGTCAGATATTTATCTGAAGGTAATATAATATTACAGACTATTCAATTAGATTTAAAATGATGAATTTGAATTCTTATATCAATATTGGTTGTATGTAATGTACTGCAAGGTCAATAAAATTTGACACAATAAAATCGACAGAAATCTCTGGAGATAAGATTTTTAACATGCAGCTGTTTCACATGGCGGTCCAAAAGTGATGTGAAATTGAAAATATGTATACATTCATCCTATTTTTCATATTCGTTGGAAAATTGATTTCCGACAGGCAAGATCATTATTATTTCTATTCGATCGAGTACCATCACGATCGAGCTCCGAGAAAAAAAAAGAGTGTACAAATCGATGAATGTAAACAACTATAGTAGTACTTAAAGAATGATCGACGTTGTAAATATTTTCAAAAAAAATGATCGATGTTGTAAATATTTTCAACATAACAAACACTAGTCTTTGTTCAATTAAAGTGGTAATAAACGTATAGTAGGTAGGTCACAATAAGTACACGTCACCCACACAAGTGAACTCGATCATTACCAAAAACATTTTCATTGCAAGTTATATCCTAACTTCCGAATTACAAAGTTCTAGGCTGGAGCTTCCAGCTGCGTAAACTGATTTTTTGGTAATACAGTCCAGGTAAACAAATCTAAGTCAGATTTCTTTCTATTGAACATCAATAAATCTCGGTATCTGTGACCTAATGAAATTGCGGATTGAAATTATACAAAGAACGTCACTATATTTTGGTAACACACATTGTTAAAGACGACCATGTACAGGGTGTTTACGAAAAGTCGCACATTTGTTGTCCGATTATTTTTGGCGTAGTTACGAGATTTTTTGTTGAAGTCAAGCTGAACAAAATTCAACATTCTACTCTATCATCTTAAAATTAATATATTTTATTCAAATTACTAATTTTCATAACTTGGGTTCCTCCAATATCTATCGAAAACTGTTGTTAGATTAAATTGTGTTCGTTCTGCTCCGACAAAAGACTTCAATAAATTCTTAATTCTAGCTTGGCTGTAACAGAAATTGTTGTAGCCCAGCCAAAAAAATGAACAAACAAATATGAGACTTTTCGTAAACACCCTGTATTATGGTGACACAAAGGCGATTGAATATTATGGTCAATAAATAGTAATCGCACGGTTTCGGGAATAACCGAACCTAACCATAGATAAAATAGTATAATGTATACAGGGTGTCCACGAATTATGCACACATTTGTTTGGGTAGTTTTCGTTGTTGGGCAGTTTAATCTCATTGCCTGTAATGTAAATTTTCGTAACTAAACCATTAAAATATCATCAAACAAATGTGCGTTTTCTCGTGGACACCCTGTACTACAGTGAGACAACGTTTTCATTTTTTACGGGAAACGCAAATGAAAATTAAAGATTTCTACTTCGATTCAGCCAACTAATCACAAAAATGATCACCCATTATCGGCCATAATTACTTTGTCATTATTTCTTGAGACTTTATATGTAGTATATGATATGTAGTATAGTGTATGTATACATAGTATAAAAATGCTAAAACTACATAACGTACAAATTGAATTTGCACGAGAAATTAACTTCGCAGTCACTGAATGACAGCAAATTGAAAATTCCTGGATACGGACAACTGAATTTTGTACTGGCGATAAATTGATATAAGAATTCATACTTAAGACTTCAACTTACAGATTAATGCATGATAATTTTTGGAATCCTGTGCTGTACAGTGTGAGGATAGACAATTTAGTCTAACATTGAGACTTTCTAATATCTTGAATACATCAAAATTAATTAGATGTTTGTGCTCAATGTGGCTCTGGCATTAAAACCCTAAATGTTGTAATGTGAATAAAAAAAAAGAAGTTTTGCTAAATAGAAAATGTCTGATTTTAGATTATTGTGCATGCACGTCCAATTGATTGAATTATTGCATTTGACGAAGTTCTCTCTGATTTCGCCTAAACTCCATTTCCTGAAATACCTTTTCTCCAAACCCTCAAAAATGTCATTAGCTAACGCAACATTCAAAAATAGATTTTTAAGAATTTTCTGGAATTTAAAAAAAAAAGTGCAAGAACCTTTGTTCTCAAGATTCTTGCACTGGATATTCCATGAAACTACCCCAAAGACTGATCTATAGATCCAATATTTCTTCAAGAACCTCAATTACTTTTCCCAAAACCTGTGAAATGTTCAAAATAATAAACTAGGAGATTAAAAACGTCAAGCTTTGTATATTTGAATGTATTTTTGCCAGAAAATAATTTCAATTAAATAATATAACACAAAGTATAGATTTCTGGTCCAAATTACATGCAAATATACAAATTTATGACTTTTCTAAACTTCTAAATTATTATTCTGAATTCTGAACATTTAAACGGTTTTCTGATCTATTTTTAGACTTTCGAAGAAATTGTGGATCATGCATGGATCATGAGATCATTTTTGGGGAAAGTTTCACGGGATATCCCACTCTAATACCTTGAAATCAAAGATTCTTTCCAATTATTTTTCAAAATTTAAAAAAAAATATCGAGTTTTGAGGTTCTATGAACTAATGACCTTTTCCAAGGTTTGGGACAAAATGTATTTCAGAATAAAGGGTTTGGGCGAATTCTGATAGAACCACGTCAAATAGTTTCATCTAATTAAATTTTCCTAACTCCCTTTAAGGTTTCTATCAGGTTTTGGAACATCAGTAAAAGACAAAAATCAAAGGAATAAAACACTACGAAATATGGCTGCAGATACTGGGCGTTGTGCCAGGTGTGTAAGGAGTCTTCACCAGAACCCTGATGATGCGAACACCAGAAATCCAAATACAAATCAAAATAGACCTGCTTCTTATTTATGTTCGGATTGCAGTAGTCAGTTACAAGGCACTCGAATCGCGGTGGAAGAATTAAGGACGATTGCATTGAATAAGAACACCCTGATAGCGGACCAGGCGAGCACATCGTATGAAATGCGCGAACGAAACTGTGCCTCCATTGGAATACCATTTGGTTCAGTGGAGGAATTCAGGAACATAATTCTCGCCGGTGAGAATGTTCAAAAAATTTAAATATTTTGACTATATGCTTTTGATTCCCATATATCCTAATATATACGAAAGCGTTATCATTTTGAATTAATGTGCGAAGTATTCCCCCTTATTTAAGCACCGGCGTTGGTGCTCAAATAAACGACAGGTCGGCTGTACTCGTTTTAAAGTGAACATCCGGGCTCTTATTCGGTCATTTACGGTATCTAAAATTACTTAACATATCTGTTGATTTTCTACATTTTAGAACTCTTGCCCAATATTTGCAAAGCTCGCACATTGACGAGCGCAGGCAAGTCCAGAAGCGCTGACAACGGTAATGGAGTGACCAGTGGTCGAAATCAACAATCTCAATCAGTGACCAGCGTGAACACCGGTGAAGTTATGACGTCTCGTCCAGAAACTACTGCATGTGGTCAAGGTCAAACAGACAAGAGGCCAAGTACAAGTGCAGGCATTAGGCTAAGAATAATTTCAGATGCTGGTCGAGGTCAAGCAGTGACGAATGCAGACAATCATAAATCCAGCACCGTTTCTTCGAATCAAGAAACATCCACAGGAGCACGTCGCAGTCCAAGTGACATCTCTGGGTCGAACTCGGATCCTAGTACACAATTAACTGATCAAGCAATTGACCATAATTGCCCCGGAAAGGGGACCCGTAAATCAAAAACACCTCAGGCTGAACAAAATTTTTCTTCGGGAAATTATATAATGATTAAGACTGAACCAGGTAGGCCTGGGAACTACGAAAGTAAATGGATTCCAAACCCTTATGTTCCGGAAACAATCAGGTAATTAAAAAAATAATTATACGTTGATAAGAGAGAGTAAGTATCATTCAAAATATGTGTAGAGTCGCAAGAGAGAAGACAGAGAGGAAAAAGCGTTTGATTTGCCACCCGGTTATCACATTGTCGGATTCGGAAGATTCTGGAAACGAAAGGGGTTCTACTTCCGCCTCACCTGTCAGTACTCAGAGTACATCGCGTCAACCTTCGAACTGGAACACAAGTCAAAACTTAGCCGGTAAGTAACACGCCAATATGTTGGAATTAAAGTTTGATTGCTTAATTTCCTTGATAACTAAAAGTATACGCCAAATTCAGGAGAAGGACGACATCCCAATGCAGTTCCTTTTCCTCATTCAGAGCAGTCTCTCAGTTTTGGAAAAAATTTCACCGAAATGGTGAATTCTCAAATTCTTGGGGAATCAACAACTGCAAGTCCAACCTCGACTTCGTCATCTTCTTCGTTGCCAAGCACTTGGGTCAATCCCAGGGGGCAACAGTCCGGTAATATTGGGTTTATGCATAGTTACGTGAAAGTAGATAAGATTAACTTAAATTCAGGCTACCAAACATCACTTCACAGTTTTCCGAAATGAACTTAGGTCTCAATTTGTGAAGAGAGATGTGTCTGCAAACTACTTTTCTTTAAACTGCTACGAATGGGCACCTTCCTTTGCACATTCGGGAAGTCCAACACTGAGACTGTGAAGCGTTAACTTAATTTCTACAATTTTATAAATAATAGGTAAAAGACAACTTCCGACTCCGGATATTCCGACCACAGAATCCATCGGGGCTGGGAGTAAGAGGAAGAAAAAGCGGTGGTCCGATGTTGAATGTATAGAAATTCTGAATTATATGGCCCGATCTTCTAAAAATAATAACCTTGAGGTAATTCATAAGAACTGAATTTTAATCAAACGATATTATTGTGTTCATCATCGTGAATATTCCAAGCAGTTTGTCTTAAAATAATTAGTGCCGACTGGAAGTCAACCCGAGGGAAAATTTTGAAGGGAGTGGTTGAGATGATTTAGAGACAGGTGAAGTACGTGTGGATGAGAGGATGTAGATATTGGTATATAGAGGGAGTAGTTGAGAAGGAATCACTAAACATTAGAGATAATGAGCGATTCCGCCCGATGTCAAGAGATTGGAAAAACTCTAAATCTGACTACGACTACCTTATCTTAAGTTTGGGAGTTTAAAATATCTGACCGCCTAATGTTAAGAGACGGGGTATACAACAAATCTGACCACCCCTAATGCTAAAGAGATCGGCATATCCCTGATTGTAGGAGTAAGCAATGACCGCCTAATGTTAAAGAGATAGGCGTATCTCCGAGTGTATGGGAGTAAAGAATGAAAACCTAGTGTTAGAGTGATCCGCGTTCGGAAGTAGTGTACTGCAAGGTGTTCCAATAGCTGCAGTTGTATGTTGTATTTAGTGGTGTAAGGACATCGACGAATGCGTCAGAGACAGAAAGACAGAGAGGGTTTTATAATCCCTAATAATTGGAGCGCTGTTTTTTTCCATCAGAAACCATCGTCGGACATGTACCACACAGATATGATTCGTCTACTGAATCTCAAAGATTGTACTTCGAGCACTCTTCAAATGAAAGTCTCAAACTTGCGTCGGAACTATAACAAAGCGCTTAGAACTCGGGAAAGGACATGGCCGACACCTACGGCGAAGAATATCGCTTCAATGGAAGCCCTACAAGGTAAAATTATTTTCTGACTTTGTCTAAAGTACCGGTTTGGTAGAAACTACGTAAGGATTTATGTAAGTTTTATGTAAGAATGCAGAATTAGTTAGACATTTTCATCATATTTTTTTTGATCGGGGAGCTCATTTTAATTTTCAGAATTGCTCCCGACGCAAAGTTCTCGTACTCCCAATATTTTCATTCGCTTTCCATTGTTTCAATGTCATCTTATAGAGCTGCTTATGGAAGTTGTTCGATGACATAATTCAGGTACAACACATTATAAGACAAATGATGGCTTATCGCCTATTTCTACGAGGGGAAAAGCACATAACCTTCATTTGCAGGTTCAGAATTCATGGTAGAGTTAAATACTTAAAACATTTAGTAAGCCTAACGAATGTCTATATTTTAGTTTTATCTATGTGTAACGTATGAAGTCCATTTACAATGAACTCCTAGAAAACGTGTCACCTTCGTACAGTTGCAGTTGCTTACCTATACTATGTTTTCATTATTTTGTTGCAGAGAAACTAGAAAAGAAATTTCCGTTGTTTCCGCATTGTCGCGAAGTATGGGGGGAAGACGATATGGGCCTGTCTCACGGTCAAGGGGATGACGATAGTGACACATCATGAATTTTGGAATACTTGTGTGTGAACGTACGTGTGATACGGAACTTGCCAGACTTCAACTATTAATTAATCTAATCCTACAAATCTACGACGCATACGCATAAATAAATAAATAAATATGGTTTGATTTAGAAATTGGCAGGACACACACGCACCTAGAACTTGTCGTTTAAATTGAGGTTAAATTGTGGTAGGGAATTCCCAATATCAGTTATCTGTATTATAAATTACTACAATAATGGTAACTTCGCAGCAATAAAGTCGCAAGTTGTAATAAAAAATGTTCATGTGAATTATAAAATTAATTGGAAAATTCTGTGATAGATAATTCCTTTGGTTTTAGAATGTTATCATTTAAACTCTTATATGAAAAGTGTGTGCGTGTAATGTACTTAAGTCCAAGGATATTCCTCATAGGCTCATATTAATAAAAACAATAACATTCTCTGGAAACACGGTTTCAGATGCTGTAAAGACCATTTCCTCATTTTTATCATTTATACATACCTGAGTTAATGAATGAGATTTTTGAAGATGTAGCGTGCCAAGTGCCAAGTCCAATTCACACTCCCTACGGCAAAGCGGCTAGATATTCAACATTTTATATAACATACGAAGGTCGTCTACCGTTCAGCTGAAGAGAAGTTCTAAATTTTTGTAGGAGTATAGCCGCGATGAATAGAAAATTGCAGTGAAAGAAGAGATTTGATACAGTATCTTGTTCCTGGACAAGTAGATGTACAGGGCGTTTCAAAACCTACAATTTATTCTCCGTAATTGCGTAAATTATTTTTATTTCATTCTTTTCAAAATTTAATAGTGTGTCTTTTGCGCTATGTCCAAAATTTGAATGCGGTGTGACGCGCGGTGCGCGCGCTGCCAGCAAGAACAGCACCGCCGCAAATGTAAGAAGCAACCCCCGTAAGTGAGTGGCTGTCCCCGAATTTTCCACTGGGCGTCACCTTGACATCCTAAACAATGTTTACACTCGGATGAAGTGGCTAAAGTTGCAGGGTCAACACTAGGGGTCGCCAAAGGTTATCATGGGCACCTTTCCCGAACGGCCTCAGATTTACGCTGCTTCTCCTCCACTTCATGAACAATGTTTTTTTATAACCAAACTTAATTTATTCAATCGACTTCAATGAATATACATTAGATTTTTATAATTAATCCTGAACAATGTTTAAAAGAACCACAGACACACATATGTCGTGGCTCTCCGCTATAGGTTGACATGTTGCTTGCGATGACTTCTAGCGGAGAGCGACGGCATTTCTGGCTCATAGTTTCATTTAAACATTGTTCAGGAAGTCGCCAGTCGGGGAGAAGCAGTGTGCAAAGATTGAAGCCGTCGTGCTCATGTTAACCTTTTGTGAACCCTAGCGGTGACCCTGGAGATTTTTTCGACATGTACCCAATTTAAACATCGTTTAGGATGTAAAGGTGTAGTTCTTTGCAAAACTTAGAGCCCATCTTTACTTACATTTGCCGCTATGTTGTATTTACTAGCAGCGCGCGCTGCACGCAACACGCCGCGCTAAGGCATAATTCAATTTTGAACAAAATGGCTATCTCGATTGAATATTGCGTCAAAATTAAAGCAATTACGGCGAATACATTAGTCAGTTTTGAAATGATCTGCAAATACAGCCGAAATTCCAAATAAATTCTTCGGACATTGGCATTCACGGTCATTATATTATCTGAAAGTCGGCATCCTCGAGTAATTCCACTCTTTAATAATTGATCTGAGAATACGTTGTATCATATTTGGTACATTCAGTTCTTGGGGCCGCATTTACTGGAAAAATAATTTGCATTACACCTTTGTTACTTCGTTTGAGATATTCTATCAAATGAATTGGAATTCTTTTCATACTGTTTGGCCGGATAACATGGACCTTTCCTGCGGTTAGACTCTTTTAAACAATTCCAAATGACCATGTGGATGCCAACTCGGCCCGTCCAGATTCTCGCGACATGTAATTATCTTAACCGATACAGTACATAATATATGTATACTTACAAGGGAACTCCCCTGATCTGTTTGTTTAAGTTCCTTCCTACGATTCGGACGCCTATTCATGAATCCACTAGTATACTGTGGGTGCGTTTTGGGTATGGTTCGCGATGGCCGTTCGCGCCAAAAAATCCCATGCACTTTACATTATGAGTGAGGCCAAAGTCAGGTTTCGCAGACCACACTTGAAACGAACGGATAGTACTGTCCTAAAGATTCGACAATAAATGGAAAGGACTACCACACGCGGAAAATAGCTGGGTTTTGTTCAATTTCTGCGGGTTTAATGAAAATGACATTACAGATTATGATTAATCACGATTTTCATTGGGATTTAAGCAAAGTGAAGCGGTATCAAGGTATAAGAATTCGTCTGGGGGTCTCACGATGACAACATTCCTGAGAAAGCAGCTTCCTGGTAAATTTTGTCTCGGTTCATTGAATTTCAAAGTCATTGGTACGGCATGCTGAGATTGATTAGGTCAGGTAAAGGCAACGCACCGTAATCGGGATTTCAATTTATTTGGGTATTAGAAATTAGAAAGTCTACTACCTGCATGACTACCGTACATTTCAGATCAGACGCGGACAGTTCACCCACAATTGTGATTGTGAAATTGATTGGAATTAAAATAATTAACCCAAGAGAGATATGAGTTCCGAGTATCAAAAACCACTTATATTAACATATATTGACCACTTATTATGAACCACCCTGTGTGTGCATAACTCATTCAAGTTCCGTCTCACCGTATTACGACAATACATAAAATCACAGAAATTGTCATATGTCCTAGTCCTATGTTCACTCTGATTTAATTATTATGTTCCCTTACAATTTTTTATACACACGGGAAGCAAGGCGCCGCAGCCGTGTTTGAAGCTAAGGCGCGTCTTCATTCTACTTTCTCAACTCCCTTCATTATCTTCAATTAACTTCTGTCTGACCTTATACTGTATTATTTGTACGCGTCCATTACACACTCTGGCTTTTAAACAATTAAACAAATAAAGACATTTTAAAAAGGTATTCCAGTTTCATTTAATTGAGTTTACGTGAAACGTAACCGTGGGTGTTGTGAGATTCACTATAAGTCCTAGGAAGAAAACCGAAATCTTGAAAATATTTGAGAAGTAAAGTAATTTTCTGTATAATCAGCAATCCTAACTATTAGTTATATTATGTTGTTAGTGAGTGAAACCACAGTGAAAGAAAAATTAAAATGCACGCCATGTTAATTTTATGGGCCACTACAAACCCAAGTTGCGGGGGAAGACGGGAGGTACCCGTAGTAGTATGAGCAATTATTAGTACTTTGAATGGGTATATTTGTTTATTTCTGTCGGTAGAAAGAAAATATTCATAGAAAGAACATTCTTTCATTCTACGTTCTCTACACTAGATTAAGAGGTGAGGTGTATACAGAATATTGGTATTGCGAAAGACTTTTTGGCATTCGGTCTAATTTGTCCCTTCTTCCGTATATATTTACAATAATACCGAATATTCGATATGTGGCCGATTTATTCAGTGAACTGAACATTTGTTCCATTCCTAATTAATTTTATTGCATATTAGTCACTGTAGAATATTGTTACAGACCACGGCTTAGCAAGTATTCGGAATGAAATGAGTTGAATAATTGTTTTTGTGTTACAGTTGAAAGGTGGTCTCTCCGTTTCAAATTACTCGTATGATTAATTTGATTTTTCTAATTCTTAGGTCCCTGTTACAGGACGGACGCGGGGACACGGACACTTTGTCTAGGTCAAAGGAATACACTTAAATATGACTGCTGCTACGACTTGCTTCATTTGCTCAATGAATATCGACTATAAGGCTAACAATCCGCAATTCAGATCTTTCAACCATAAAACTGAATCCGTCATCCGCCAGGTGTTAGAGATTCCAAAATCGGATAATGTGACAACCTGGTTGACACTTGGACAAGCTGGTTTCTGCGATGATTGCATGGGAGCTTTTCGAAAGATTGAAACCATGAATAAAATTATATCCGAAGATACGATAGTCCTACAAGCGAAATTGAAAAAACATTGTGAGGACAGGCGACAGAAGCGGAGTGTAGTTCCGTTTGGGCCATTGGACGAAATCCGGGACAAAATTGTCGGAGGTGAGAATGTCCGAAACGAGAGTATTTTTTTTTCCTTACGAAGATTAGTGTTGGCAACATTTGTTATCATATCGAACAACCAGATTAAATCATCTCTCACCTGTTGGATTGAAATAAACTCAGTTTCCAGTTTTTTTATACATATACCGGTGCTTAATTATCGCGTAAGGTAGTTTTGATGGGCAATGGTCTGTGGATTTTGAAATCCCTAGTCTAGTAGTTTACGGGAACAATTTTGACACACGGATGGACTTACGGGAAGTCGTCAGCTGTACCTTCACAGGTTCTAATCTAAAATGGATCACATAGGTTTTGATTATCATTTAATTTCAGAACTGAAGTCAACTCTTCGGATGACCACATTGACTAAACCACTGGAGGGTCGTCTCGGACACTCAATGTCAGTTCAGAAAAACGACAAAAAAGTAGTGAATGGTCAACATCAAATTCCAACTGTGTGCGTTTTTTTTTACTTTGTTTACTTTCAAACTTTTGTGGTTTTGGTTTTTGATGCAGAACCACACGGTTCGTAATTACCCGGTAATTACGTTACGTATAATTACCGGTAATATGGGTAATTTAAATGGCAATGACAGTAATTTAGAATCGTTTTAATTACCCGGTAGTTACAGGTATTTACCAAGGTAATTACCGTTAATACTGGTATTTGCCATGGTAATTACTCTCGGGTCTTTAAAAATGGGATTCAAATTAATATTTTTGTCAAATCTTTTAGGAACAGTGTGTCTTTTACCAACAATTTGGATTCTGGTCGAATTCCGATAGAGATCACATTGGAGGATTCGAATGATTCTGGGAAGGAAGGGTCTTGCACTTGCAACAGAAGAGCTCGAAGAACTCTGAGCTCAACATCTCAACTCTCCTCTGCCTCTAATACCGACGCTTCACAAGAGTCTCTTGTGGGATTGTAAGTTCATCCGATGACATATTAAATTGTATTATTATTTGTGTAATTCTTTGAGTATTGCAAGCAATTTAATATTTAACTGATTTTGACGTCAATTTAATTATTTTCAGCGGATCAGTCTCTTTAGAAGTTCCTCAGGCTGTTTTGACTTTGAATTCACGGTCCCAAGTCGTTGAACCGATGCCTTCAACTTCACACGGTTCTGGGACTCCTCACTTGTCGAGCTCAATTTTCCATTCTTCAAACGTGCAGTCGGGTAACATTATCTGAATACCGTATTTCTCTGTTAGAGCCCCGGGACTCAATTCGTCTAATTCTCAGTTTCTTCCCTGCGTAATTCATGTTCCATGCTTATTTTTTTATTTCCTAATTTCGACATTTTTTTGTATATGATAGTTATAATACAGTCTTATCTTATTCGATCAACTTTTCAGGGTTAACAGTTAACCCTGAAAATTACAGTTACTGTAGTGAATGAGTCAAGTCAAGTGTCTGATTGTTTTGCATTATAGAGAGATTTGTGGATTTTTCTCTACTTTTTCCCCACTACTAGGAGTACCTTTCCTAGGCTAAATGTGGAGAAACCCGTTTCCTGCATCTGCTATGAATTCGTGTGTGTGTATTTATTAATGTTTATAAAATCGCAGGCAGCAAGAGACAGTCGTTTAATCCGGCTCAGAGTAATAAAAGATTCCGGAGACCTTTAAGTACGGATGAGCTCAAGCGTATTTTGGAATACATGGCGGAGTCTGTGAAGAATGGTGAATTGGAGGTAATGTATAGGAGTAGAGTTCTAATCAAATAAATATATGAATTAATTTGAACTTCATAATAATTGTTTCCTTTCATTTAATCTTAGGAACCCAATGTGGATGTGTATTACACGGGATTGATTGTGGCACTAAAAATCCCATTCTGCAGTCCCAATATCATCAAAGCCAAAATTTATAATATACGACTAGATTACATTAAATTCCGACGAGAACATGGGCGATTGTTATCAACACCACAACCACCGACTGGAGTGAGCTTTCTTTCATCGGCGCAGATTGAAAGTAATTTGTTTATTACTACCTTGATTTACCACGTAATTTATGGTTATTTTTTAAACATACACAAACAATGGGAGATATTCATGTTAGAAGGATTTGATTTAAGATTTATTATAATTTACAATAAATGAAATCCGATTTTGGAATTGATGTCACCGAATTAGACACCAATCGCAATCTCTCGTCAGTCTCGTGGTCGAAAACTATCGAAAACTGTTCATATTATTCGTGTTGTCCAAAAAATATTGGGGTGGTCTTTGACCCAGAAACTCGTCGAAATGGTTGCACCCAAACCGGGTAGGCGTCGCATGGCCTGTCTCGACGAGTAAAATCTAAGATATGCATTTTGAAGACAGACTTGCAAATTGACGTGAAAGACATATTAAGCGAGCGAAGCGAAGCTTTTATGTTCCACTAGGTGGTCCGAAAACGATTTGTATCTCTCCCATGTGGATGTAAGCACTTTTTTTGCTTACAGCTTTTTGGACCTTAGAGTGGGGACGCAAAAGTTTATGTACCACCCCCCTCATCCTGTAGTTATTAAATCTGAAAACATTCCGCATATTGGAGAACTTCACAATTCCTTCACTTTTTTATTTCAGGTAACACACTTTTTCCGTATTCTCGGGCTGTGTGGGGAGACGACTTGGACATCTCTAACGCTCAGGCTCAAATGAATAATGTTTTGAACACAATTTAAATTACTCATTCTATACAGATGCCTTATTGGTGTTCAGATTATTTCTGATATAAGTAATTATCCTGATGTTGTTCTCATTACTTATGACAACTATAATAAATACAGACATTTATTACAGCTTATGATTTGTGTTCGTGGTTAATGGTCGTTCATACGTTTACGAGATGCTGAGGAAAACCTTCTGTTCTACTTACTTAAATTTTAAACATAAACTCTTGTTACCATGCCAAAAATGAAATCAAGCAATCCGGCGTTGGTTTATTCGGAATACTCGATCTGATCTGATCTCCAAAATAAAATTGCATTTTTTTCACTTTCTACCGAACTATAAGGTTACTACGGTAATTTTCGAAATTCAACCCCGAATTCTCCATTGTCATAGTATAAAATAATTTTATACTATGCAGCTTAGAATTATTGTAAGCTGCATCGGGATTTAGCATCGGGACAAAACTGCCAACCTTATGGGACTTAGTATTTACATTTTGTTCCAATCCGAAAGATATTGTTTATTTTTTTGTAAACAATTATCGAGCACTCCTAAGAGACCAAAAATCACTATAAGTATATGAATACTTTGAAATGAGAATTTTGAACCCATTACTCCATTACAACGTTCGACTCAACAGTATAAGTTCCCTAATGGCAATCTTAGAGCCACCCAGTCACACTACGTGGAAGTTTTTGGCTGTGACCACCTACCTACACTGACCTACTCGGCTTGGGAGAAAATGAGGACTGAATTACGAAAGGTAACTCAGTCTCGATCGACGACCATTGTTGAGTCAAACAAACTACGGGCCTGATCCGGTGTGCACCGTTATGAGCGAAACCGTTATAAGCGAAAAAATACCGTTATGAGCGAAACGCGGGGAAATCATGGCGACAGAGATGCCAGTTCCTCCAAACCAAATTTGAACAATTTTGAATATTAAAATAATAGATTATTAGAAAATAAATTCAACAATAAAATTACGAATTGCATTACGGATACGTCAAAATAAAAAGTCCTGTCATGGCAAGATATATTACAT
>JAQFYE010001814.1:0-20872 GCA_034694305.1 Protaphorura glebata | reverse complement strand
TCGTTGCCATGGTTACATAAAATTATTGTTTCACTGAGGTTAGGAGAGGTTAAAAATTTCAAGAAAATTAATTTTTGAAGAAGATCGCATACTTGATGAGTCCGAATCCATATGTTCATATAATACCAGGTAACGACTCTGGGAATCACCCAGGCACAAAAGTGGGAATAATTAGCCAAGCTTACCCTATAGATTAACTTTAACGTAAAAAATTGCAGACACAAAGAATATAAATTTCCTGGACAACTACATTCTGATGACGGACATACGGAAAACTGAAGGATATACGATGGCGGACCGTCGCAAGGGATTAAACTATGAACATGCTAAGATGGCGCTCAAAGAATTGGCTAAACTTCATGCCTCCAGTTGGGTTTACATGCAGAAAAACGGACTGAAATCTATAGTAGAAAGGTTTGAGTTTTTGAAGGACAAGACATTCACCGAAGATATGATGAAACAATTTGAAGGAATGATGGCTGGAATCACTGAATCAGCCATGAAACATGTGAGGGAAGAATTGGGATCGGACTCCCCGATCGTTATAGGGTTGACAAAATTGGCTGACGTGGACCTTTCAGCAGATAGAATGAAAGTTTTCCTCTCATCCGATGGAGTCGACGAAGAACAAGTTGAGAGTTGGCTCAGGGTTAAACCCCCACATGACCCTAACTATGACACAAGTAAATAATCGCAGGACACCGCTCAGTTCTTATGGCAAAAAGTAGATCGTTGGATTTGGTTACGTTTACGAAATGTTATAGCCCTGACCTCCTGAACAACTAGCGTGAAGGTTCTATCCCGAAAATAACAGTTCGGCCGCTAGAAATACGTGTATCAAATGCACATTTTGGACTACTTCAAAGTGTGTTTGGCCCATGTGTTTCCAAAAAACAGACGGTCGAACTTGTCCAAAAACATCTAAAATGCAGCCAAATCCAACTGTCTAATGTGTTTAGTTTTCTGAACTAAGTCAAACCTATAAGTATGAATGTATTGAATCCTGACTTTGATAGAACCATGGGTGTTGGCATGTCACGGCGACAGCTGGGTGAACAATTTGATGTTCAGATATAAAGATGACCAGGACCGAGAAAAGCCGGAAGAAGTCATTTTGGTTGACCTTCAGATATACCGAGCAGCTTGTCCAACGACTGACCTAACGTATTTTTTGGTTGCCAGTACTCCGTATCAAGTCCGAACGAAGCACGAAGTTGAATTCCTGGAGATTTACTACAATGAGTTCCTGGCCACGTGTGATAGATTCTCCGTCAAACCGATGTCTAATTTTACATTAACAACCTTGAAACGCCGATATCTTCGAGCCAAAATCTTTGGGTTTTTTATGGGGATTCCGCTTTTACAAATTGTTCTTCAAGACCCCACGGAAGCCGTTGATTTGGAAACCATGAGTGAAGATTCGAAACAGGCAGGGGATATATTTGCAACTGTTTTTAAAAATTCTAAGAAACATGACCTTCTAAGAGAACAACTGGTCGGCCTTGCCATAGAATTGTATAATGATGGGGTTGTCTAAATAATCAGCGTCTACTGTCTATCAACTTATATGTTCAAATCTGCTTGATTTACAAAACTATTAAAGAAAATATTGCCGTGAAATGTCTTATTAGAAGATTTAATATTATCAGTACCTCATGGGTACGAAATCGTAGTAATTTGTAACAGCAAAATTGGTGAAACTTTTCTAAAGTTTTCTCTCATTTTACTGTCGTTCCCCAAATTAGTTCGCACTTCAAGAAAAGAGAATAACACAGTATGCAATTAGGAAAATGAACTACGATTTAATTCATTCATATTCAATCCGATCGATAGTAATTATTAAGTATATTATAATATTTGTTCGTACTTAACTAAAAACACAGCATCGTCTGTAGTAAAAATAAATATTAGTCATAGATCTTGAGATTGTCATATTTGGTTTGTTGGAGGACTTCAAGTAAAAATGACAGCGGGGTACACTTCTTGAGAAGTTCTTCTGTCTGTCCCATGATTTGGGCCAACAGTTGACCTGACCATCCAGAAAGTAAAATTACTCCAAGTTCATTCTTCTGGACAGGTGTCGTCTTTTTCCCGGACGCTCCTCTCAGATTCCAGAAGATGATTGTGGGAAGAGTATACCCTGATTTCTCAAATAAAATCTTCGCTGCTTCAAAATTGGTTAGATCGGTTCCTGGACAAGCGTGATCAAATTCCATGTCCGTAAAAATGAGGAGCATTTTGGGCATTTGTTCAGCATTCAATTTGTTTTTTAGTCCAAGGTTCAAGATCTCTTCAAATACTTTGTGGAGAGCAGTGTTACCACCCCAAGGCATTGCCTTCATGGCCGCAACTTTTTCGGTCAAGGTCATTGTCTCCTTCAAATGGAAAATAGTTGGGGACTCGTGGAAAGTTATGCAAACAGAATTCCAGGGAGCGTCCGTCATGTTCATCGTCAAAAGTGTTAGACCAATAGCTGCCTGCATCGGGATTCCTTCCATACTGCCGCTCACATCGCACACGGCAATTGCAGAACTCAATGAACTTCCGCCTGAAACAGAAAAAAAAATATTTCGTAATTTATCAGAACTTAATACAAATTCAGATTATTCGATTATTTCATTTGATAAATATGAATTCAATTTTAAAATTATTATACTGACCTTTTTTCTTGATATCTTCTGCGAGAGAAATCCATTGTTTCTCGACGACAGCTCGTTTGATTTCATCCGCGGACTCCAATGACATGATGCTGCAAATTAAGTCTACCGGTTTGAGTGACGCTCCAGCAATTTTACTGTTCGGGTCCTTAACGTATTTTTCAAACCTTTCTTTGTCATGTTTCATGAAAAGAGACTTGTTCTTCTGCATTGACCTGGCCGGAACTCGATTATATTTGACCTGACCCCACTCATCCGCCGACATGTGAACTTCTGGGACCTCTGTGTATTTTCGGAATGGCACACAATATTCCTTGTGGTACATTTTTCTGGCTAAATAAACTGCTACCCTATCAGTCTTGTTCATCTGCAATCGTCCAGCAAGGCTAGCTAGTTCAATGGCGATTGTGGAAGCAATTAAAGTGTAGCGGTCAAAGTGGCCCTCTAAAGATGGAGCCCATTTTCCAGCCAAGGAAATTTCTTTTTTCTTCTTCGAGGAATCTTTCCAGATTTGCATATCTTCGTGTAATTGTTGAGCAAATACACGTGCGACTCGAACATGGAATACTCTGTACTTGACATCCTTTGTGAACTTCTCACGCGCAAATTTGAATCTGGATTTGTCCATTTCAGCTTTTGAAACACTGTCAACATTTTTGTTTTCCTTGATAAGTCCATAATGTTGGGCAATGATTTTATTGTATAGTCGTTTCTCTCGGTCTGAATTCATTCGTCTTTCTTTCAATTTTTTCCCTTTGAGTTTGGACAAATCGGCACGTGGTTTGTCATCTGATGAGAGGAATGGATGAACGAATCCGTCAAAACAAACGATGACGAGGAGATGAAGGACATCTTTCCAGTAACCGAATTTAATCAGTTCAGGGAGATTCTCATACAATGTCTTGGGATGATTTTGGTACAACCAGTAAAGACAATCCTGGTATTGGCGTCGAATACCTTTTCCTCCTCGAATGTCCCTTAAATTTGCCAAGACTTTCAATGTGTCCAGTTTATTCTCATCCCAGGATTTTGAAATAAGTAAGACAGTGTCGTCCGCGGTAGATTGTTCCATGGCATTGAAGAAAAAATCTACTCGAGCATCTCCAGCTGTTGAAAACGTTGGGGCATCGTTTTCTGTTCTTGACCTCTGGGACGCTTTAATTGCAGCCTCAACAAATGGACTTGTTTCTGGTTCCTTCTTTGGAATGTCCATTAATTCGAAACCACTGTCTTCTTTAGACGTTTCTTCCAAGGCTTTCTCAGCGGCCTTTTCTTTAACAATGACATGGTAAGGTTTCTTGAATGCGAACTCACAATTCTCATCAGTTATCTTAGTCAGGAGACCGGTCACGCTTAGAGAAAAATCTTTGACGCCTGGGGTGACATCTGGTTGACCAATATTTGCGACAACAGGCTTAGGCTCACTTTCATCCATAGCTTCAGCAAGTTCTTTTTCTAAGGGACACAGAAAAATACTTTTTTGAAGTAATTGTTCCCAGGCTTTATGAAGATTTTGGGGCTTTTTAGGTTTAAACCCAGAAAAGAACCAAAGTTAAAAAAATCGTATTTTTTTAGAAACTTTATAAAACACTGCACTGGACACACTAAGAAAACTAAACTGTATAGAAATTTTTTTCACCGGATACTAGACTCCTTGTGCCAACTTATTTTAGCTCAAAACTTCTCATGCATGCATATGAATATGACTCATTCAAATATACAGTACTCATTTCAGTTGTAATAGAATCTGCTGCATTGGGCAATAAAATGCATTACAAAAAATCTCACAAAATGTAAATTAGTCTACTACAATACATACTATGCCTGCTGGTAAAGCCCGGCCTTGGCTTTGGAAATGTTATGTCTGAATACTTGGGCAATTAAATACGATTTGCCCAAACACAAAATCTGCAATTGCTTTTACCTGGTCCAGGAGACGATGCCATTCTTGTAATTATTTAGTGAATTTTTTGCACAGGTTATATTTTGCAGAGAGAACCGCTTATTGACCCAAATTCACTCTGTCAGACAATTTTTATAATGTCCTATCCCATGTAGGTTTCGTGAGTAACTGAAAGAGGATCAGACTCTTGCACTGCAGAATAAAGGAAAAAAAACGTACGCTTGTGTTCAGTACTGTAAGCAAAATGCAGTCTGGCGCCTGGCGCCTGGGTTCTCTAATATTAAATCAAATGCACATTACTTCGTGCAATGACAAAACGTTGTGCATTTCCTGGCATGGGAATTGAGGAGTAGAAACGTTTTGCATTTCGTTCGAACGATTTTCCAAAGAATTAACTCGTTTCAAATCTTCAACTTTCTCTGATGGGGACGATCTCGTGTACTTGTGTAATATCGATTACACGAAATCGATTCAGTGTCCGTAGTCGTAAATAATTATCAAAGTTTATACTAGCAGATAAATTATATCTTATCTTGCTCTCTATTTTACGATATTCGACGTGATTTAGGGGATTTCTATTTTAATTTTCTTGTTATTTTAAAAAACTATTCTGGTAATCAAAAATGTATGCTTTTGGTCAATGCGGTCCGAATACGAATTATAAGTAGTATTTACGTAGAATGGGAATCTTACTCTGATTTTTTTTTATTTTATTTGATTAATTCACCTTTAAAATGGTACTGAGGAGAATAAATGTTAAATCAAAGGAATTTGATTTGAATAGTGACGAATTCGAACTCTGGATGGATCCAATCTATGGATTTTATAACACGATTTCAAGTCATCATGCGGAATTCTGTGTAATCTACATGAATAAGAATGACAGCGGTGGACTTGGATCGCCGATTTCTTACAAAACCATACTTCGAAACTTGACAAATGAAAATTTGAAGGTTCATAAATTATCCTGATAAATCTGGATGTCGAATTAGAGTTTGAATAGTTATGAATCCGAGTCAAGATTTCTAGAACTACGAATGTTATCTGACTTGGTGTAGAATAATTGTACATATAAAGTTGTACAGAAAGATTGTACAGAAAACACAGAGTTTGGTAGGTCGGAATTTATAATCTTCATTCATATCCACCTAATCTCAACTGCGATTTGGTTGATAGTTCGAAGCAGAAAGAAAAACGTTATCGAGATAACAGAAGCTCGTAATATGAAAACTTTTGCAGCTGCCTGATGAGACGAAAAAATATGTTATGTAGTGAATGTAATAATGTTCATAATGTGCAAAAAAGTTAAACTAACTTAAAGACATTCTCCGGCAATCTCATTCCTTGAATTCCAGATATTAAATTTGAATTAATAGTCAGTGACAGAAACAAATGTAATTACAAAATTAAAGCTCCCATTTTATCCAAATGCAACCGTATACATATACGCACCGTATCCACTTGTATTATGATCACAAAAGAATTGTCAATTTGTTAAAGAGATTTTTCTGGAAATAAGAAATTCAGATTTTGCAGAAGTTTTGTACCTTCTCTCACGCTTGAGTCTTCGACTTTCGGAATGATAATGATTGATGGAAGAGTACAGATACTTTACAAATACGTTTTTAATGGTAGATTTTGTTAAAAATGGTCGTACTATCAAAATATAACTATTATATCTGTTCCAGTTAGAAGTTATCGTGGCCCTTCTTACAATGCGGCTTAAAATTGCTCAAAAAAAAATCTTAACAGGATTTGGACAGAATCACAATCACGACTTGTAATGCAATGCGTTGCGGTTGATTTGATTAATACATCGCGGTTCATAACAATTTCTACCACTTCTACGACAATATAATTGAGTCTGATGAACGGAAATTATTAATGATAAGAATTGCATATCCTGCTGGACAGTCGATACAAGATTAAGTCGAACTGAAAGTACATTCGCTAAATTTAACGTTAGTGCATGAAATTGTTTTTTGGCTTTGCGGTTTTAGTATTTTCAACTGACATATGAAGGAAGTTTTGTAGTATGTAAGAACTGACGGACGACTATATAATCAAAGTTAGGCCTAACTAACCTAATCACTAATTGGAGACTGGAAGTTGCCGTGCACTTAGGTGGTCCCTACACCCTATAGATAATCATTCGAATTTGAACGCAGTCGACAGCATCAATGAACGCCAGAAAATGTATGCGGTAGAACGGATTGAACTTTCGATATTACAAGATTTATTTAACTCAAAATCGACTTTTCTTATATTTACAGCAATAGTACATCCACATCCAGAAATCGTCATCTACATCTTCGTTTAGTCCGAAGGCCACCACATTCACAAAATAAATCAACACAAAGTATTTACATTATTCATGATCACTTCAGGCACATTGTCAGTAGATGCGAACCACTCCACTCTTGTCTATAATTGCAAGCTGATCATTGGGAAGAATTGTGAGGTCATTTGGAGAGTTGGTACTGATGTCACCACGAATGTTGGCAAGTAGGGATCCAGAGGGCGAGACGGTACGAACGACGCCATGTCCTGAATCGCAGACGTACATATTCCCAGAGTCATCGAGAGTGAGTCCTTGAGGACGCATCAATCTGCCTGGAGGTACAAAGACAGTCTTCTGAGACAGGTTAAGGTTGAACTTGAAGATGGCGTTGATATTGAAGTCAGCAGCATATATGTTGTGTCCTAATTAGGGGTAAGACAAAGAAAACGGACATTAGTTCTGAACACGTTGCGTTATTCCGCCATTTGGTGATGACAGTTCGTCAAAGTAATGAGCAAGAAAACAACAACAACAATCACTTACCCGATTGATCAAAACAAACAGCGCGTGGGTAGTCGAACTCTGCTTTAAACTGGTATGGGTCGACCTCGAACACACTGTAGCTATTCAAGAAGTTTCCAAATTTGTCGAAAGTTTGCAGGCGATGATTCATAGAGTCCGCCACGACGATCATATCTCCGGTCGGTGAGATGGCGACTCCCCAGGGGCAATTAAACTGTCCAACTCTAGCCCCTAACCTCCCGAAGCTATAGATGAATCGGCCATCCAGAGTAAAGATGCAAATTAGGTTGTTCTGGGAGCTGGAAACGATGATCCGATTATTGGTGTGGTCAACAGCTACTCCAGTTGGTTGTAAAAGAACTCCATTTCCAAATTCAGCAAGTTGGACACCATACGGGGAAAAAATCCGGACTTGATTAGTCATTTTGTCCACCACGTACATCTGTAAAAATAATTCAAATCGTTAATGGATCTTTGAGTCTTGTTTTATTCTCCAATTGTTTTATTAGAATTATTTTACCTTTCCCGTTCGTACGTCCACGTCAATTCCCCACACTCTCCGTTCCACGGTATTGGACTCGACACCTGCGGACCGATGGACTGGGTCACCTCGAAGAAATGATGACATCTTCGACCCTGAATTAAATATATCTTTTGTTAAGTACATACAAAATGATATAAATCTTTGGAATGAACGCCGTATTTTAGAAATACCTCGGGCTGAGCGGATATCAAAGAAGTGCTTCGATGTGTGCAATAATGGAACGGAAGATGAATTGAAGCCTGAGTTGTAGCAATGAGAGGGACCCGCGGAGGAGTTGGAGTTGGAACTGCTGGGCGACGACGGTGAAGACTCGGCGTCGTCGGAACCGTCACTCTAAATTTACAAAATAACATTTTATATTATTTTAAATCCAATGCATGGTTCCGAGAAATAAGTTTTTACCTGATCTGTGAGGTTCATCTTTGAAAATTTCATACTGAAGTCTTGACCCTTGAAGCTGTACATGGCGATGCTGATTTCCGTCAGAAACTGGAAAGCCAATCAATTAGATCTCGGTCTGGAGTTGCAGGCCACTCAAGATTATGTCGATCCGTAGGGTTCTGGAGATGTTTCTTCCAGGATGTCCAAGGATAAAGTGATGCTCCAGCATTGGAACTCCAGGCCTTTTATACTCATTGACTGAACCCTTAAAAAGTACCTGAATTCAATTTATGCTAATTTTTTCTAAGAACCCTTAGAGTCGAGATGCGAGCTCGATACACCTGTCTATGCAAATTAGGTCTGCCCTACCTCTACCGTCTAAATCATTTTATGCTAATTAGCTTTGTTTATACCTGAAGTGGCGAAGAACCACTGATAGGGGAACGAAGGTAGATTTTAGGTATGATCTGTGTCTGCAGTTGAAGTCTCGAAGTACGCCGAACTCAATTGTAAAGGGTACCCTCATTTTATTTACCACAAGAAGCTTTATTTAGATAAGTACCGATACTGGCATTCAGTTGCTAGTTGTTGTGGCCGAATATTCTGGCTAAATGGCCTGATATATATCTACCAAAAAGCGACAAAGATCGAATTGACAGAATACCGAGTGCTTCCTAGCATTTGACTGAATTAAATGTACTACTACATCTCTAATGAGTCGTCATAACATTTGGAGTTAGGTCTTCAGTTAAACTGCTGCTGGAACCAATGAGTTGTTCAAATAATCTTCATCTAGGGTATGTTAAAAGAAGCTATAGTCTGACACCACACTACTGAAAATAAATTAACTTTTTGCTTCTTGGTCTGCGAAGTTGACTGCAGGATAACTTGTAGTAACGTAAATTGCTACAATTTAGCATTTTTAAAACTATATTCAAAAATAAATCTCCGTCACGGTTCTTGAATTATTTAAATTCGATTTCGTATTCAGCTTAGTATTTTTGTCAGAGTTGTTCTGAAAGGACCTTATCCGGTCCTCCAAAACTGGACTGGTTACGACAACGTTTAATTTTAGAGCCTGCTTAGAGTGAGAAATTAATATTCGGAAATTAATAGACCGTTAAGTCAAAATAGTTTTTATTGTGACAATGGAATAAGAATAAGACATTTGAAACGCCGTTACCTTTATAAGAATTTCTTTGGGATTCGTCAAAATATCCTTAAGCACAGGTCTTGAATTTCATTTCATTTTTTAAACCGTATCAGTCAATAAATCGTAATCGTTCAGATTCGCAATAAAACATTGTTAAACAGATAACTAGCGCAACATATAGCCAGTAACACACACATAAAAAATGTAAACGTTATTAGTAAATATTACAGTAAATTTTTACAAATTGACTTCAAAAATACCATTTTCCTGATCGTTACTACGGTAAGAATTTGAAACAATAACAAACCAAAATAAATTTGGTTGTTGACTCAAAACCGACGGAGACTATAATCATTTCTTGTCTAGCCATATCGTGTAGTAAACATATCGCATTCTCTACTCTCAGAATAATTCGCAACAATATAGTTTTCAGTTTCTTTTGTAAAACGAGTACTTTTTATTAAGAACAATCACTTATTTTTGTACTATGGATAAAAAGCCCGATATTGATCCGATCCATGATCTTGCCATCATGCAAGTCCTCAAGAATAATTTCTCCTGCGCAACATGCAACGAAATTCTTTGTAATGTAAGTCGATTATTCATTCCCAAATTAATGGTGAATTAATTCGGTAATCATCTATTTTGCCAGACAGATACTGATTTATTTTAATGATTCACTTATTTGAGAATAATTAATTGCTGATAAATAGTTTAGACATATTTGTGTTAATTTTAATGATTTCTCTACTCCAGACTGTGAAAGGCGGATGCTGTGGAATCAAAATGTGCCGTTACTGTTACGACATTTCCTTGAAGAACCAAACATGCCCATTCTGCCGTAAAAAGTGTACAAACTACCTCGCTTATCCCAAAGCTGACACTGACATTGCTGCTGGATTCATGAAGGTAACAGCAATTACTAATAGTCAGTCTTATTTTGTGTGTCTAATAATCGTAAATATCCAAGCCCTAAGATAATCGCAATAATAGTCAGCCTATCATAATATATTGAAAAATCTAAAAATGGACGACCTCCACATTCGTACCTCTTCGGGAAAGTCTATAGCAGAGATCTCATATATTCGGACTAACCTCTATGGTCCCATTGTAGAGGTTTAAGTATTTACTATACAATAGGAAAAGCACACCAATAATTATCTTTACGTCTGACTGAAAATAACCGGAAGTAATAAAAATGAGTGTCTATATCATTGCCAGACCTTTTATTTCACACGTGTGCTCTATTTTGTATTGAGGATTTTAATAATGTAACTTTTCTACAATAAGGGTGGACCCCAATTGCAAAAGGATCGTGCGGTGTTTCTAAGAAACAGAGAAATCGTGGAACTTAAGTATAACATTAAGCAAGATCGACTTCTTTCGACTGTTGTCCACGTCCAATATCCAGCGCCATCAGGTTCACTGCCAGTCCAGCACATGTCAAAAGTTCAAAATGTCTCCAATATTTCACCTCTTCCTTCAGAATCGGTCAGCGAGAGACAACCCCCTTTGCCAAGTACCTCTAAACCGGTAGATGTCGTTCAATATCCGCCGCCACCTGGTTCACCGCCAATCCAGCAAAGTGTCTCCGATATGCTCCCGCTTCCTTTGGGATCCATCAACAAACTTAGTACCTCGAAACCGGTAAATGTCGTTCAATATCCACCGCCACCTGGTTCACCACCAATTCAGCTCATGTCAAGGGTTCAAAGTGTCACCGATATCTTCCCGCTTGTTTTGGAATCGACTAACGAGGGCCAATCTCCCATGCCTAGTACCTCGAATCTGGTCGATATCGTTCAGTATCCACCTCCACCTGGCTCACCACCAATCCAGAACATGCCAATGCTTCCGCTTCCTTTGGAGTTGGCCAACGTGGGTGAACACCCTCTCCCTAGTACGTCGAATTCGGTCGATATCGTTCAGTACCCTCCGCCACCTGGTTCACCACCAATCCAGAACGTTCAAAGTGTTTCTGCTATTATCCCACTTTCTACGGAAGCGACTGAAGAAGGGCAACACCATTTGGCATTTCCAACTTCTAAACCCGAGAAAAAAGTGAAGGAGGAAAATTCGGTGGCTGATCAAGAGGAGATTATGAACTACCTCAAAGCAATGGAAAGCTATTTGGGAGACGAAGGACCAATCCCTTTGTCTAGTAACCTGAAGTCGAAGAGCTTTGTTCAGAAAGATAAACAGAAGGAAGGCAATATGAAGTCTGAGAACGATGATGACCTTTTTGAATACTTGAAAGACGTTGAGCACTACTTGAAGGTCAATCCTTTCGAAGCCATCATCTCCGGTTCGGTCGCAGTTCAAACATTGTCAATGTTAAAGACCAAACCCCTGTCCGGTTCTGTCTCATCATTAATGGAAGAATCTGAAGATGAATCGGAATTTTCGGACATTGAGGAACAACAACGCTTGCAATACCTCAAAGAAGTCAAAGAATGCATGATGGATAATAAAATGAAATATTTCGTCCCGGATTCTGCGGCAAAGATGCAACTTGGTTTTTCAAGGAAAGATTCGAAATCAGCACCACCCATGCCCAAAGATTTTGAAGAATTCCGGGCATCCATGGAAAAAATAACTCAGGAGTCAGACGCAGGCGAACCTGACCCTAGTGCTAAGTTGAGCATATTGTTGGACGCTATGGCCAAATCTCATGAACAACGTCAAACCTGCTCATTATTTCGTAAGTAATGGAAAGAATCTACTACAAAAATGTTAACGTTTCTATACTGTCATTTTTGAGCAATGAATAAATAATCAGAATACATTAATTCTTTTGCACTTTAGTGTGGAGTGCATGATTTATTCTTGTCATTCTTTACCAACACTCGACAAAGACCGAAATCGTCAATGAAAAATCATATTAGTTTTTAATTTCAGTAAAATTTTGTGTTAACATACGATAGAGTTGAATTGTTCAGGGTGATGTGTTAATATTCAACGAAGCCGGTGATACAGAAATACGTTTTGCGTGCACTACAACTATTGTCCTTTACTTCGTTAGAATCAACGAGAAATAATGTCAATTAAATAACATTCATTTATTTAGTTTTTCATTTATGAACATAATTATACGTCCTTCACTGGAATATGTAACTTATCTAATACTGGCAATTAGGTATTTATAACAAAAGTAGTCATTTTTACATTATTATATTCCAAACTAGTACACAATTTTATGTATATTTCATGCAACGAAATTGATGAGAATTTTATTGGTTTTACTAGAAACAGCGGTGTCGAATAAATCAATGATTTTTTGTTGATGAGACGAACATTTTCCTAAATGATTAACAATTATATTCATAGACTTAACGGATTAGCGGACAATTTGTTTCAAAATCTTGTTTTATATTAATAAATGGACATCTCAGGAATTGGTATTCACGCTTTTCAAACTCAAAGTGTCACAGTTATGGTTAATATTTCAACCCGAGCTCTAGTCAGATCATACCACAACTAACAGTGAAACCCGAGTTGAGCGATCACCTTCTTCGGTAATACATTAGGCGATTAGGCCGCATTAGACAGGTCGGGCCGGCTCTGTTTCGGTAACCTGAGACCATAGTGAAACTCTCGGACTTCGTTATATCGGGGACCACCAGGTCATGTATCACTGTACCAGAAGCGGTAAGGTCGTACCAATTCAAGTGAGGTTAGCCCAGTATTTGTGGAATACCGCAAAACTTGTATTGGACGCCAGTCACGTCAGCAAATACCTGATTCCCTTGAGAGATGGCGTAACTATTGGACCAATTTTAACCAGGTGGCGACACTAAAATGTATTACGGTTTTCCAAAAATTGTTCAATTCAAACAGTTCCAGTTTAAACTAGTGTACAACCCAAATATAATGACTTGATATCACACAATGCTAAATAATTATATGCACATAGATATTATCCAAAGCACAAAGTTAGTTAAACTCGTCTTAACAATTTTTCTCACCAGTTAATGAATACAAATAAGAGGGATTGTAAAACCACCGTAAGAATGCCTTTCGGGATAACTTAAGAGAGATTTTCTCTTAGACGAACTCAAGGAAATTAAATGTGTTTTCTTCGAAGTGATTAACCGGGGTTGCCTAAACATAATATAAAAAAGCGTGGACGGGTCCCATACGTACCTTGATTAAGAAAATAGATGTAAAAAGTAAAAGACTGGTCTTTCTCGAAGTAAGATATCACTTAGTGCATAATGTTCACTCAAATTTGTTTGAACATTTCGTTTCTTTTCTGTAGAATTTGATTTTCGAACATGACATGAACAACCAAGCAATTCTGTGACCTGGGAGCGAATAATTTGTGTGTGTACGAATGTACCACTGACGGCGTGCGCTTATAATATTGAATTCTCACAATTATACTCAAACAACAATATTCCTTTCAAAATTATCAGTTCCATCTATCTCATCTCACAGAAGTCAAGTAAACTTTCAAATTAATTGATTAATTAACAATGAATAAATTACAACTCGGGGGGGATGTTTTTGGTTAAGTACATTGTACTGTACAGAGAGAATAAGATGATTTCAATTTTGAAGAGAATTCATTGTTTCCGCCTTCCCCCGCCATCTTCCGTTCATAACCCACCACCTTTCTTCATGTCATCTTTTGATTTTGAACGCCTTGATGAACTGGCTGAGTCGTGATGGTCATAAACACCGCTTGTCGACGCATGTGAATTGTTTCTTGGAACTAATATTATGCTCCCATCAGCTGCTTGTTGTAAAGAATATTCTTCATGTCTGTAAGACATTCCTTCTGGATCTTTTAAAGCCTGCAAGCAAAATGTACACATTTTAATTCTGACAATGATGTGAAGGAAAATATTAATCCTAACTATTTCTTTGCTCCAAAGACTACAGTAGTCCTGGACTAATAGTACTCAGATCCTGCGACAAATAGACTGTATGAGACTCACTTGAAAGACATATTTGTAAAGGAGAGCGTATTTATCTCTTAATACGTTTCTTCGTCCACGCAAACTGTCCTGTTCAGACATCAAGCTTTGTTTTTTGTCACGAATTCTCTTCACTTCATCTTCGAGTTGAACAATTTGATCAAGTTTCCGTTTTCGACAATTTTGAGCTGCAACCTATCAAATAAAAATATGTATAAAATATAAATATGACGCCAGTTGATAAATTAATTACCAAAGTCCGAAACGCTAGCACTTTCTTACCTTATTCTTTCCGCGACGGCGAATGTCACGAATGAGTGAGAGTTGAGCCTCCGTGAGATCATATTTGGACAATCTTTCATTGAATTCATCCATAGGGAGATTGATGATCTCATCAGTCATCATGGGAAGTCCCATTGTCCTCGCCCGTTTCTCATCCCGAGATAGGTGCTCTTCTGATTTGTATTCTTTGGCTGCTTTGAAGTCAAAATTCAAAAGACAAGTCAAATTAGTCCTAACACTCCAAAAATCAAAACCTTCAATGTTTCGAAATTTCAATACGTAACCGTAACATACTTTTCAGGTGTTTTTCTTTAGGTGGTCCTCTAGATGTCCTGGAGATCTGATCAAGGTTATTCGGGTGTGAGGGGGGCAGACTGTAGGTGTGGTTTGTATGGACGATCCCACCAGAAGCTCCACCTATCCGTACATCTGGGAAAAAACAAGTACTAATTGAGCTCTCGAGTGTCTTTTTCGATTACCAAGCATTCACTTATGCATTGATATCCCATTGATTGTCTTACATCGTAGCATAGTTAATACATTACAATTTCACTACAATGACATACAACTTCGATATACGAAATGTTAGTTACCGTTATGATGGCGGGCAAAGTCGAGACTACAACTGTATTTCATCTCCAGGGGTTCCAAGGATGAACTATTGGCAGGGTGGTCCAGTCCACTTGCGGAGGGGTAAGGGAGAGGGAGGTCAGCGGAAGGGTGGGTCAGAGAATATGGGTGGGGATGAAGAGAACTTCCTTGTTCTTGTTGAAAACGTTTTCCGAACATGTGATGTTTCTTTTGAGCGACAGGAACCACCACACGATGACTTGATTCTCCTTTTCCATAGTAGTCATACCCTCTTAGTTTCCCACTGAGAATTTACATAAAGCAACAAATATTCTCATTAATTGACATTCACAGTACTGTCTTAAAGGAACCCCCACAGCATTCGATGCCTCACGGCGCCATTGAATCGAAATAAAAAAGCGGAGTATACAAAGGATAGATTTCTGGGGTCAAGTACTATTGGAATGAACGCGTACCTGGAGTAGTCTAGGGAATAAGAAGGACCATGAGGATGATGATCTGACTCTGACCAATCGTTTTCTGACATGGGCGGTTCAGTCATTGGTGGAACACGTTCAGAACCCATAGAACTGACGGCGCTATCACTAGATGCCTCCATTCTATCTTCCGACGTTGTCACGTTCACATTTGCCCCAGTCGCTCCTAGCGAACAATTTCCGTCAAGAGGTAAACTGGCTGGTCCGGCTGCTCCGTTCGGTAGTGACCCACTCCCAGAATTGTCCAACATTCGCATAGTATACATCCCTGCAAATCAGCAAAACCCAATTTTAAAATGAATATATTCGAACAATTCAAACATTTGGGAATATATTTGTTTAAAAACTTTATCCCCGAGTTGCAGGCTTGCACAGTAATGTGAAACGTTAATTAAGTACATGGGCCTTGGGTTTTATTACAATTTAAGACATCGGCTTTGACACACGAATTCCTGAACTCCGATAATTTGTTCTAAAAACGAATCCAGTTTGCAGTATCATCAAAAATGACTCCCAGAAATGTTAGGATTCTTTGAAAAGAATAACACAAATTCCTTCCTATATTTCCCTGCTCTGAATTTACAGTTTGAAAAAGGATAAAGTACAGTTTGGAAATATACCACAAAAATGATCATCGCATTCCGATTTTTCAAACCGCCTTGTTCTAAAATAGCATAACTCAAAAATTACTTATACACAATCTAATATGTCAGAAGTTCTTGTAAAATGCAATCTAAGGGTGCCTGCTTTAGGAGTTATCGTGACAAATTATAGTGAACTGTATCGAGTCGGTCTCGTGGCGTGAAAAATGGGTGGGACGGCTAACTGTTTGTGACAACCCAGTGACAAGAATCTTTTGTTTCATGTCTCAGAAACCCATGCACCGAAAAAAAAATGACACTGGTTAGAAAAAGATCAAAGTATCAATTCATAAGCCCAAACGTAAAGTCAAGACGACTTCAGAGGACCACACCCGATCTCCGCCCTTCTAACTCACTTCCTTCAGTAGCGATCAACCATCTTGTTTTCATGTCAAATGTCAAGTTCAATATTAAACTTTAAAATGTCTGTTCAATCCAACCAATGCGCATTTTCTAAATTTATGTGAAGGTTTGACTACTAATGAACATCTAGAGGAATTAATTGTCTTCATTTTGTGATGCCTTATCACTCAAGTAGACGAACTATGAATTCTACGGAACACCTAGTTTCGATATAGACCTTCAAAATGAATTATACGTTAAACAAACACAATCATCCTAAATTCCTTAATTTGCTCACGACGACAGAACAATTAGTGTCACGAAAATCAAATTTAGTATTTATTATTTTATGGATAAAAATAATATTTAAAAAAAAAAGTTAAACTAAACAAAGTCATATTTCCTTTGCTTTGTTGAATTCTAATGAAATCCATGTAGCTGTCATTGCCAAATGCCAACCATTAACGTTTTCGCATCCTTTCAAATGGAATCTACAATTGGTTGAATTGAACCCCGCCTACCCTTATGAGCAGAGCAAGAGCTCTTCATATTATTTTAATCAAGGTTTTGTTTCTCTTTTTACAATTTGATTTAAAATTTGTAGTTGGATTTAAAGTAAAAATAAAATGTAAAGAAATGTAATCGTAAGTAGTGACCTTCATTCATTGCCATGTCCATGAGTTGCAAATCATCATCATTGAGAATTGATGAAAGGAACCCTTCCGTCGTTTGGTTGTTCAGCTCACCACTACTTGAATTCTTAAAAGAAATATTCAAACAATTAAAAATCTACACACATTATATAACATAACGTTTAATGTTGCAGACCATGTGTAATTTCATAGTATAAATATTCCTTCGTAATTTCACCATTCTAATTCTGCTCGTCGTCTCAGACAGCCCCTTATTATTTCGCTATGTGGACACTTAGATTCTCGCGGACTGATAATGAATGTCTTAAAGAGGTTTTCTGTGTTTTCCTGGAACTCCAGTCTGTACTAAAATTATTCGGTGACCTCTGACCGCATTATTTTCCGGAGAATATGTGTGTTATTTCCAAATGAAATTAATTAATTTAAATATAAAAAATCTGCAACATACATCCAGATAGAATTCGTACATCTGAATACTATGTCTAATCCACATGCATGCTAGAATCTATACACATACAAATTCTTATGTTGGTTTGTCAAGTGAACAGTGAACATTCTTAAATTGAACAATTAGAAAGGTAGTAGACAAAATAGCAGAGCATAAGTTTAGCTCCTTAGCAGTAATTCACTTTCAATATCAGTACCAGGATTTTACACCACAAATCCTTCATTTACCTTTTTCTAAGAAATGTGGGATTGAAAGTATTCACGCAATAATGTGACCCTTCTGGTGTAAAACTGATCAGACATCTCTGAAACAATTAATCGTCTTGTACACGTGCAGACCTTGTTCGAATAAACTCTGCGTTTAGACTTTCATACACGTGCCAAATTAGCTAGTGCTTACAACTTGCGCAGTTATTAATCATGGGATATGCAATAAAACCGCAATGGAAAAAAAATAGTTGAAACTGTCCGGGGGATGGGATCCCCAACTTAGCAAGAAGATAGGGGCTGCCTGTGGCACTAGTCTACAACTGAGTAACACTAGAAAAGTAGACTGAATTTTGGATTCAATTTTTTCCAACATGGCGGCCAACGCCAAATAATCAACTCAAATCCACCGAAGGGCGGAATAGTAAAGAAAATTAGAGTTTTAACCAGATCAAATTAGTAAATGAAATTACCTGATAGTAAAGCATATCATGGGCAGGTTCTATCATTTTGTAATGGGTGTTGGGGTCCGTCAATGGGTCACTGCTATTCGTCAAATGCATGGAGGATGCGACGGCAGAGCCAAGGTTTGGAGGTGGACCTAAAGAGAATGATCACAAAAATTAATTAATTAGCGCTAAATTTTTCACAAATCTTACTACGCTTTTTATAACAGACTCGCAAATAACAGGAAACTTGTTCCAAGTATGAAAGTTCAAAAAAAATCCTGAGCTTCAGCGTTTCGACAAGAGTGCAATTTGCTACTCAGGGCATCAAATTTCATTAGCACTATTATTTACTGCACAAAATAGACATAGCCGAATAAATTATCAGCCAATATAATACAAGCACTACGACCTATTCCTATCCATGCGATACGGCCATTTTAAAAAAATGGCATGCTTTGTCGCGCAGCATACATCACAAACCGTAACCGTAATCTCCTGCCATGTCGTCGAGAGGAATATAAAAAACTTCGACGGTGAGAAATGAAACATGGCGAATTGAATTCTAAAGCCCCTTTTGTTCCAAACCACTCATCGATGCAGAACCAATCGATTACTAAGTGATACGTTCATTCGTTCGAACGCATTAAAAATCTTTTTTCGACCAGAACCATATTTTATTTTTAGTCCTCGTACTCGTCAAACCCATACGCTTAGAGGAAAAAGATAAAGATAGAAAGATAGGGTCGAAATAGAAAATTGGTTAGTGATGCTCAATGAATTGTGTAGACCAACCGTCGCGTTCAACTGTTTCCCAACACAAATGCTTCCCTCGCGCTTCACCCTCCATTGCTTTTTACATTTTTTATTACTCTATTCATGTTACATCCCGTCTCAATATTTACGGGTTCAAAAAAATTATCAAATACTCTAGTCTGATCAAATGGAAATCCTGATTAGAAGTTCCGTTCCCAAACTTTTGAGTCTTCCGCCTACCCTAACTATCACAGTTTTTCGAGTAAAGTTTAAAGAAACCAAAAAGTATGTGACAAAAACTGAACCTACTTTTTGATTTTCTTGAATAATTAGAGGAAGGGTGGATTTTGCAAGGAAGTGATAGAAATACCTGGCCCATTCTCATGAGAAATAATTGATGGGATAGTTCCACTGCGAAAAGTCACAAAAAATCGATTTTGAAACTTTAACTCGCCGTTGTCGACCTTGTACCCTTGGCACGGTCAGCATGCGCTTATTAAGCTAATTTGCTTCAGAGATCAGGGTTATGTGCCGAAAAGTGGTCGTACGTTACAGGTAATCCTATAGTGGCGTTTCGCTGTACGGAAAAAAAATTACCCATTGAGACGTTCCCATAGGTGGCGTTCAATTCGGCAGTAGGGAGAGTGGCATTTTGAAGAAGAACACTGCGGGCGGTGTCAGCGGTGTAAGGAGTGGCCGTTGGGCCGGACGGGGCAAAGGACGGATGATGATGCATTGGGTGGTGGTGGTGGAGTGTGGCTGGGTGGTGGTGAAGGTGGTGGTGGTGGTAGTGGTGAGGCAGAGGTGGCGGGAGTGGTCCTCCATTAGGATCGTGTGGAGGTTGTTGAATGTTCAAGAGACCAACCAACTCTTGCCATCTTTGATCCATGCTGCCCCCTCGCAGTAACCCCGGCATTCGGGCATGAACCTGGTCGAAAATCCACACGACAAATTAATTCTCAAATCTCTTAATTTGTAATAATTCAAGGAATATAAATAAAATTTATATAGGAACAAAATTTAGGAATGAGTAGGAAGACGCATGTAAGGAAGTTTAAGAAAACAGAGAGTAGTTTTTTCGATATTCTATGGATAAAAAGTAAGACGCCAAATATTATCTTTGTCCTCGGAAATTTCATATCTCTCGGCGCACAAGCTTCTTATTTCTTCTTAATTGGCCAGTTTTTTTCGTAATACAAAAAATCTCTAAACTCTACTAACAATAAGTTCCGGCCGAATCTAGTTAAAACCTTAAGACATCATCGCTCGGGAAAGCCGTCCCATTCAAAAACACGAGTACCCGTAACTGTTCGGATGCCTGCATGTTATCGCTTCATGATATATGAGCAGATGTGCGATATTCATTATCCAAAAATAATTGATGAATGTTTAAGCCTTCCAACACGATGCACGAGCCAAGACTTTAAATACCGCTCCAACAATTTAAAATGAACACAAAAAACATTTCGGCGGCCGGTTGGTAATTCCAAGTCAGGTTAATCATAAATAGCCGTATTTGTCAGAACACATGTAGCCTGATTGTTTCACTAGACAGGTACCATAAAAGTAGTATGCATGCCAACAGTTTGTCGCAAAAATGGCCGCCAAAAGGGGAGGAGCCAACAGGGTTCAACCAATGGGGGCCGGGAGGAGGGGTGGGTGGTGAATAAA
>JAQFYE010001813.1:0-20888 GCA_034694305.1 Protaphorura glebata | reverse complement strand
GGGATCCTCACAAATTCTACAAAACCATATTTATAAAAATTAATTTTTTTATGAATTAAAAGAAATACTAGGAATTTCTATAAGTTCCGATCAAAATTCTTACGAATTTTTATGTATTGTGTAAGAGAGGAGGTTCGTTTGTTGGAACAGTTGTATAACAAAATTTAATTTGTATTCTGCGTCTATATGGGCAATTTTCGATGGAAAACGGAGACTGAATAAAATATTTTGGTTTAAAAAAAAATAGAAAATGTTAACCATTCATAACATTTCTGATAGATTGTAGACAAATTATTGATATAACCTCAAAGGAACTTATGTTACTTCTAATCCTGACCTTTATATTCGTGACTGGGTCCCTTAACACGCCTGATCCCAAACGGTTCAGACCCAATCGAATATTACATCGTGAAGTGGTACCTCGTAAAATAAGACCATGACCGAGATGACGTGGGAACTGTATTGGGAAATCAACTCTGTCTACACTGTCAGATAGTCAATCGAAGTGGCAGAAAACGGATTGACGTGAATTACTTAATCGTGGGGTGGCTTTTAATTTCCCAACCTGCCAATATAAAAGTCAACTCAACTGTCAACTGACGCTAACTCCTGATTTAAATATTTGATGAATAAATCTGAGCCATAACGCTTTGGGGTTTATTCAACTCAAACACTGACAGCTTCGCTTGTACTTTCACTGCCGGCTCGAACAAATTTGGCCGGTCGGATTACGTCAATAACAAAATTGAATTAGCATATAGTGAAATTCTGGATACTATAGAATAGTACGACTTTCTTCTCTAACACTCAGTTGCCTGCGAGAGAGTGGTCAATGCAACACTTGTCAGTTCGCTATGCGAAGGGATCGATGCCTTGGGCAATATAAAGAGCACAGTCCAGAAACGATTTAGTTTTGGATGCCAAGACATTCGGATTCGTGACTGGTTTATTAAATTTTGTGGGTTAACATTGTATTGTTCATGAAGGAATCAAATGATCTAGATTACGACCGAAATGTAGGCAAGGCAATGTGACATAGGTGGGTTTGTATTAGTATAAGTATTATTAGTTTAATCTCTCCTTCTGTGACACGCGACACACTAAGTTGGTATTCTGTGGACCAATTAGACTGGAATCCATAACAAGCGAGCGTGTTAATTTGACGACTGGGACTGTGTCTCGTTTGATATGAAAGGGACAGGACATCACACAAGAGTTTACGATTCGGTTAGGTGATTAGTTTAAGTTGAGAGGAGGATGAGACGTGCAAATTTTCCACTCCATATCGTCCATTTAATAATGCGATGAACTCAATTTGTTCAAGATGAGAGTGACATTATACTGCTAAGGCAAATTGCAGCGGAAGGACTGAACAAGGAAATCCACATGTTTCCTTACGGCGGAATGAAAACTTTACACGGGGTCGTTCATAAGATTTTTGGCCAAGCTATGAGAGCCTTTGTCGGCTAAAATCTTCATTCAAGAGAGGTAGTAGTGTGTTAGATCAATAATTATGAATCGCCCTGTACTACCCAAGTTGGCTATCCATTGCACCCTTAAAATCTTGGAAGTGTAAACAATGCTCAGCTTACAAAAATCAAAATTCTTAAGCTTCTGAGCACAAAACTTTTACTACCTGCAGATCTGCTAATCGTAAAAGTAATCTTACTTGTGTGAAACACATTTCATTTCGTTCATAAAGAGATTGAAAATCCTCAATATAAAATTTCTCAACCGTGCACTTTAGAGCGAAAACGCATTTTCAGAAAGAAAATTCGAAAATCCAAAAGCAGTGTAAGATTACTCCGCTGGCAGAAGAATTGTACTCACAAAACTGTAAAGTTACTATTTGTTTAATTGAGTCGAATTTCTGAGGGGTCAGATGGCCGTTCGCAATGAAATCATCCGGGTCACTCCCTAAACGCTAGGTCCCGGAATGCAATGGATTAAATAAGTCTTAATGCCAAGAACAGAAGGGCACTAATTATCCTTCCTTCACCTGACATACATATATCTTCTGCATAAACATATATGCATTTGTTCGCTATTTGTGCAAGCTTGCTAATCATCGGATCATCAATTAATGGTGTTGTGCATAATGCACCGAAAAGCTGGAATCACTTCTTTACAACCACTTCTCTTCGAATTGGTGGCACAATCATGACTAGTTGTAAATTACTATATTGGCAATCTTAGAATTGATGCCGCACACATTAGTCATTAGTAGACAAAATCAGGGATTTATTAGCACTGACGTTGCGCAACAAAACAACAAAAATTAGGTTTCAAAACCAGTATCTCATTAAATTGACATATACTTAAATCATGTAACGATTCCGTGTGCAACACATCCATTCATATCATCTTTCTCTTTATCACAATATTTGAGCGCTACTTATATTTAACAAGGTAATTGCATTAACCCGCTTATTGCTAATTTTACGCCACTTGAAGCTATTAGTGACGTCGACATGTGATTTGCGGCGCATCACCAACCAAGGGCATTATGATCACGAATCGACGTAACCAGCCCGCAATACATAGTAAAAACGTGTTTAGCTTGCATAAACCACTGACATTTTTTTACTGTGGGAACCCAAATCCAATGTAATCTTGAAAAATATAAAATGAATGAATTATGCTTATATTCTAAATACATACATAATCTGATCTTTCTATTTTATCATATCTTCAAATCATGATTAAGTGTACTGTTTTAACAATAGCTACACTTTACTTAACGCTGTTTTAAAAGACGCGTGACAAAGAGATCACAGTGATGGATGCATGTTGACTTTGATATTATTTTATTCTGCGTCCTCAAAATCGTCATGTCTTGCGATCAGTTTCAGCATTTAAATGCAAGGACATCCATCACCATTTATGTTTGGCAGCTTCTTGGAAGCTTTGGAATAATTTTCAAGGTATTCAGAGAAGAACGACGAGCGCGATGCACTCGTAGATTATGGACGCTTTACCATATCGCAATAACAGTAGGATAGTCTTATTTTACTTCTGGGAAACCCTCTAATACGTTTGTCCTGAACAAGCAAAAACAGCATAAAATCCCCCAAGGGAATATTAAAAAGTGAAGGTTTGTCAACAATTCGTCTCTCGACCAATCAAGCGGAGAACGCCCAATGTCCTTAACCATAAACAATTTAAAAATCAAATCAAATCACAAAATTTAGTTGTGGTAAATAGCAGGAAATAAGACCAAACGCAAGGTTTTAGCTGTGTTGTAAATCGATGACACCAACAATTAAATCCGTATTTGTTCATGAATAGATGACAAGTTAGCAGACAAAGTGATGCTCCAAGTTTTAGCAGTCCCGGCCACTATACCAGCTGCCACAATATTTATCTCAAAATTAGGAATAAATAATTTATTTCATATTCGCAAGCAAAAGGCAAATCTCGTTTTACATGACAGGGACAGCGATGACCTCACATGATGTTTCTGTCCTCTCCACTTCACTTTAATAAAATATTACGAACGCCAGCACGCTATATATTTCTTCTTAATCTCATATGGTCCTTTTTAACATTCGTGATGCAATAAATCTCAATCATAACAACTTGCATTGCAAGTGAGTAAATATAATTACTGAGTCATCCCATCATGTAATTATTTACAACTCTCAAACCAGAAAACAAGATCTAAAGATCTTACAATCCGCGCTCCTGCGTCAACATCCGGCTTGTTTCGAAAGTGAAAATGTATAAACTTAAACGTTCTTTTACTATTCAAAGTTCAACTGCATATACATAAAGAAAATGGCGAAGACATACACTTTGGCTGCGCTAAGTTGAGCAGAATCGTGATAAAGCTTGGGAATTTTCAGTTGCTTCAACTTCAAGTGGATATGGTACTCCAGTAAACATGACAAAGACCTCACTTTACCTTTAATTCGAATGAAACAATGGAATTCCCACACTTTCCTTCAAAGTTGGCATTTCCGAATTGATTAGGACGTTATTAGTCTAAACTATTAAAATTAAGATTAACAAGAAGCCGGATATCTCGTTTAGACTAAGGTCACAAAAAGTATTCCCAGGTTCCGGAAATAGAACCCAGAAAAGGCTGAGACTGTTTCTACTTTTAAGAAGAGCACAAACGAAATAAGAAATGCGTCGTTAGGTAGGAACGTCTAAAAAGAGCGTTTTCGACTGACAGGTCTTTTTTTTAGGAATTGACAGTGAATCTGCGGAGCGAAAGCCGATTACAATTATTAATTGCGGAAAACATTTGAATTTTATGAGTTAATTAATGAGTCACGACGAGCCGGAGTTGACGAAAATAGAAACTAAATCCAAAGAAAGTCGCGCGAGCGTAATCGTCAACGTACACACATTATTAGGAGCATTAGAAAAACGAAAGTTGCACTATTATATAGTTCAGCGTTGAGCAGTCATATTATAATAATTTACGTCGACTGCGACTTAAGCCATCTTTTCTTCAAGCTTTCCTGCCCAAACTCACTACACTATCAATACAGCTAAATTTTAGCAGTTTAAACGCTTTGAAACATCATATTAGTCAGTCCATTGAACAATCCCGGCGACATTATCATTATTACGTCTTCGTCTCACTCTCCCACTACAATAGAATGCAATTTTACAACTCTACAAGTCAGCAGCCCACATACAGAATTCTTATGCAGGATTAAGTCAAATAAATTAAGGATAAGGACGGTGGAGTCATACTGATAGTGTGAACGCGGCCAAGCCTATAAAATTAACTCTCATCTTCAACAAGTGTGAGGAACCATTGCGAGTGTTAGTAGAAATTAAAATAAAATGTGAAAGTATTTCTTGTCAGTCTAGTAAAGCATGTCAAATTTCAATTGTTATTTCACACGTGGACGTGGACCATCACTACCGACAGAAATTATTTTTTAGATTAGGAGACTGTCAAAAAATTCAATTACGTAATAATATATCCGTATGGTTTCTTAGGCTAATAGAGGGAGATGAGTCTCCACAAATCGGATCATAAAAAAATTAAATTATAAACAATTTGTGTCCGTATGGCGTACGGTGATACTACTTTTAGGACGCTCCGCTTTCTTTACCGATGTGTCGTAAAGATAATCTACTCGCGATTTTATGTAAACAAGAATAGGTCCAAAATGGAGCTGACGCTTAAGGCCAAGAGATTTCATGACAGCAAGTACAGATTAAGTTGACCTGTTAAAATTCTCAACAGAAACTGAAATGAGACTTTCTTTTCATTCACGCATATAATACGTTGTAAGTACTCACACTTTTTGTTCATATTATTTATTTTGTAAAGCAAATCGTGAAAATCATACTTAAGTCTGAAGTCTTGGACATTATCTTTGAAGTGACAACGAGAGTGACGGCGACCATGATGTAACGTCGTGTCAAACAAAAGTACTTTCATTGTAACGCTCTAAACACAACACTACGCAACTTCCCCGTTCAACAAACGGGAACTGAAAAGAGGAATGACACTAAATAAAAATAAAATCGTGAAAAATTGAAATTAGACACAGTCATTTTTTGGCACAAATCCGGAAAGTCCCAACGCAAGTTCCGGAGAGTAATACACTCTGAATAGCCTTGTAAGGAATGTGAATGCGAATTCACGATGATCTCATGAATCATGAAATACCTGGCGAGCCGTATCATTTGTTGAACGTATGTATGATATATGATGTAACTTAACTAACAGTAGTCGACATTATCACATTTACATTAATGTTAATATTAACCTAGGCTTCGAATCTTAGTGAGATCGCCGACGGCGACTTCATACTTCGTCACACTAAATTAGCGAACTAATGTAAAAATAAGGACTCTTGAGAAACTGATGCTTCACGTCATACTATACGTGAGATTTCCAAAGAAATAGATGAACTTAATGTGAAAATTTTTACTTCGTACTGTTTGCTCCCACCACTTACGCACACAAACCGTTAGACAACTAACCTGACGTACTGTAGTGCGTAGCTGTTCTAAATTAGTTAAACATCAGAACTGATGAACAATGATCTGGCTAGGTAGGTGCTAAAAATTTGGACACTTCCTTGGTCACTGTACTTTGTATTTATAATATATTATGGGCATAATAGAAATTTTTACGATCAAGAGACCAGCCCTAACAGTTCTTAGTGCTAAGTGTACACTTACTTCTAAGATTTTCGTCTTCGGATGTCTCATCACCTTAATACCACCTATCTGTGGAAAGTAAACCAATCAATGGGCGTACAGACGTCTGTAGTTTTCAACGGAATCCGTTGTTTGATCAGAAGGTAAGAATTAAATAAGTCATATTAGTCTTGCTTTTCAAATTTTTTTGACAACCAAGTAAAAATGCTTAGACCCAATATTTATATGGCTGACAACTTGGAGAATTCATGAAATATTCTTGAATTCCGTGACTAGTCGTAGCACGTAGAATAAATCATACATCGGTGTGCGGTTAGTTTGGGCCCGCTCCGTCAAAAACAACAATACAAATTACATATAAAAAAACTTTCGCAAAAAAGTATGACTTCTGAAATTATTGTGATAAGAGATTCACCGACCACTGACAGCTCAAACTTGAGAATTGTATGTTTAATGCCTCAAGTGCATTACTGATAATGATGCAGAAAGGGGTAATACTCGGCAGATTAAAACTACACGAAAATATGGAATTTGCATGATGTTTGTCACGACATGAACATGACCGACCGAATGGAACACGCCAACTTGGCATAATCTTAGTTTTAAGCATGTTTATTATCCAAAAATCCGCAAGTTCGTGTAAACTGAAGATCCTCGACTTCAGGTTGACTATGTAATAAACATTAATTTAGTAATGAAGTTAAAGGTAAAGTAGCAAAAATGTTCGTACGAGAGGTTTCCGTGAGGTAATGATTACAGATGTAAACACATTGTGATCATTCTTATCTGCTCTGTGCCTGCACTTGGGCTACTTTTCAATCACAGTTTCAGAATTCTTAGCAGTGAATAATTCTATTGGTCGCCCACCTATATGACTGAAATTGAATATATACTCAATAACCCAAATAATTTTATCGGTTAGTTAGCTGTTGCTCACTCAAAATATAGAATAACGCAACATTCGACCTTAAATTAACAACCAACCAGCTTCCTGGGTCTACAAAAATTACTAATTCTTCCAAAATTCCATAACGCGAAAACACCACAAATCACAAAATTGAAAAATTGTCAAACATTGTTTATTTTTCTTCTGAGATATTTCCACATTGCTGTTGATTTGGCACATCTTGGGTGCCGTATTATTGCCTTGCTTCGGTTATGTTACTTTGAGGAATACGGTTCAATGAGCAGAGACACTGAATGGTTCCACTCTAAATAATATTCTCACAATTACCTCAATCTCCGACCTAAACAAAAGAATTGCTTTTGTGTCTCGCCTAGCTTAAACACCCAAGAATTCCAAAACGTTAAGCTGGCAAAATTATTCTGTGTCTGGTGATACCAAAATTGCAGGTATCGTTGTTGCATAATATCAAACCTATAATCAGCACCAGGGTCTGCATTTGATTTGTAGTGTGACGTGCCTATCACGTTCAATTGACGCGAACATTTACTTCCAGAAGATAAGGTTAAATATTTTAATCGCAATCGGAGTTTCGAGTCTGCAAAATTAGGAGAAGCTCGGAAACTGGAATTTTAGGTACTAATCTTGAAATTCAAGCCGGGCGACCCTGGAAATAATTCTTGGAAATCAGGCCTGATTTCTGGATGGCAGACAGGTATATAGCCAAAACAAGACACGACAAACTGAAGAACAATTCAGGATTCCATTATAGTACCTCTAATTCTGAAGAACCGGGCTATTAAAACATTTCTCATTAAACAGGATGAGAGCACCTGTTTCTACCTGCCTTATAATAATTTTCGTTTACATTTTTAGCCTACAGCTTGTACACAAAAAATCACGCATCTCCGAAACCAAACCCAAATTAACAAAGATGATCCTTCGTCAGTTTTCCCTTTCATGCATGTCCAACCAGTCTTGTACCCATTAAACCAAAAGTCTGAAGGACAGGAACCGCTTCAAAGAAACCCGAAATTATGACTCAGGCTACAAACAATTCGCATGAGTGAATTACTTCCTCCAGGCAAATAAATTTAACTGACTTCTCCACCCTGTCAGCAAATGTTACTTTTTTGAATGGTTTCACCGCTGCCCAACTGTTCTATAGTTTTCTTAAACGTAAGATGAAGACGGTTAACAAGATTCACCCCGCCAGTAAAGCAAACGATTTTTTGTACAAGAAGGTACTTCGAACTAACACAAACATTGTGGGCATTGGCATCCCATGGCCTCCAAAATATCCGGTGGACTATTCGTTGTCTTTGTTGAAGTCCAAAGGTACAACTTTCCAAAAATCAAACCCGTCCCACCTGGCAAACAATTCATGGGCACTTGGGCAATTTGTGCAACGTTTTTTGCACTCAAGAAGGGTAATATAAATTACTCTTTTAGAATGTAGGCGAAAATCATAAATGGCAATGTTTCGAAATGTAGACAAGACAGGCATAATTCTATCTTATTGTTACCTTGAACTTTTACAACACCTTTTGCCCCTAGTCTATCGGCTCATCCATCTTGTTGAAAGTTAACGTAATAATAGGTACAACCTGTATTATATACATAACATTAACTTTACCTTAAAAGTAAAACGCATAAAAGGCGGGTTCTAACAATTCCAATGACTCACAACAAAGTCGTTACATTTTTCCAAAATCCCTTCACCACAGGTAAGTATGTACAGGGTGTGACATGACATAAGTGTCTATGACATCTTCTTTTCATGGGAATTCAGGAAAACGTGAACTTCATTTCCCATGTATGAAATTTTTGCTTAATTCGTAAATAATGGTCACCAAATCCCAAGCGTACATCAATAATTAAGGCTCGGGATAATGAAATCTGGACTTCATTACCACTTGCATAGTTTCTGGCAAATCTAAAAATCCATTTTCTCGGGATGACTTTTAAAATAGAGATTGAATTTAGAATTTAAGTTACAGCTGATTACAACAGTACTTTGAGCTGATAGTTCGGGAATTTGTATAATTGGATCGAGTCAAAAAATCGTAATGTACTAAAGAGTTCTAACTTAAATAACTTTCGTCCAATTCCGGAAAAGTCAATTTCTGAACTGCGTGGGGTCAAATTCCAACGTGGCAACTCAATCGGCAACATTGGCCACCATAAATAATGTGTCAAAATTCTCGGGAAGAACCCCTGGAATTCCATTTAATCGGCGTACTAAAATTGAGCAGTCCCTAGACGCAAGAAATACTGGGTCAATATTTTCGCAGCTTTTGAGTGACCACATTCCTGTGCCTGTGTCCTGCTCATTTGTCATCAAGTGCCAGGTAGGTTGTAATTCTTACCCTATTTAATGTCAAACGCATTCACTTTCTACCACCTTCACTTTCCTTTCCATGTACACTTTTGACAGAGGATTCCTTTCATTTAAGTCTTGCTTACTATCTCTGTGAAATCTTTTTCCTGCCGTGCACTCCACGAATTGACATTCCATTCTCCCAAATACTCTACCGAGAGGAATGGGAATGGCACAGATAATTACATGTAAAATATGTATATTTTCATTTCAAAACAGCTTAAGTGAGAGGAAATTATGTATCCTCCCAAGTCGTCGTCACTTTTTGAACTCTAATCGTAAATCCGCAAAAAAAAACAAAAAAAATGTGTGCCGATTGACTTCACTAGTGTATGTAAAAAAATAACCTTACCAGCGCAGCGTCAAAGCCTGAATGCGTTAAAACTTTGAGGAACTACCTACACGGTGAGACCAAACTCGTAATCAAAATTCAAAAATTCGGCAATGCGTCAGATTGGAAACCATTTCTTGAATTTAGAATAAAAAAAGGCTGACTTGAACCTACAAGAGCAAGTTATTCCAATGTGAATTTCTCAACCTCAGACGCGGAGTTAAATGAACAATGGATAATTTTGTCTTTAAAATTACACAGGCTGACCCCAAAAAGGAGCGACCAAGTGGTAAAGTCCTACTTGAAGACAAACTTTTATTAAGAAAAAGTGTGTAAGGAATTAACCGTTAGTATTTATGATAATGCGAAACAATGCACGTGTGCGTATGCAACTTGCAAGAGCATGGAAGAAGGGCAGAATGTGTGGGTTCAAGTCAAGGCGAAAAAAATGACATTAATTACTAATATGATGATTATTACAATTGTAATGCAGTGTAATTTGGAATGTTGCTTGCCTTTCTTTTAAGTTTACGATAATAATTTTGAAGATGAAACTTGAAGGTCTTTCCTACCGGCCCATGTTTGGGCTATAATTAGGTAAATTATCATACCCACAAAACAAATGAATATTTTTGAGTGGTGCACGAAGATGGAATAACTTGACATTATAACGAAAACAATGATGCAGAATTGAATGCAGGTGAGCTTAATGGGTCAATCTGCCCCCAACATGTCCTCATTCTATTTTGTTCCAGTCAGAATACTGTTACTTGAATGAATCATAATTATAAAGAGATTCCTTGCTGCTTCCATGCTGAGGTTCAATACCACAAGCACACATGGTGTGATGGGTTGCTTTAAAGAGGTTTCCGACTGCTAATATTGGCACCTTCCACAAGTCAAATGGAATTAGAGGAGCTAGACGTAATGACATTTGACAATGGCTTCCCGGCGAAAGTGAATTAATGCATTTTATAAGAAAGCACGAATTGGACAGGAATTAATAGATATCAATCTCATTACTAAAAACTTAATTGTGGCGGACCTTGGGGTGGGGAGTAGCCATCTTCCCCACGATTCCAATTCCAATGACTGAGAATTAGCCCCATTTCCAAATTACAATTATAATTGTGAAGAAATAATTTCGACACGATTAGATTTTCCACGCAATTAAATTTTGACTCTAAAATTGCTACTGATTATATCTTGTTCATGTCTACATTAAGCAATAAGTGCATTTCTCCTATCCCCTTTCAAGTTGAACTATTAATGCATCCCAGCCAGGGCTATCGCCATCACATTTCCCATAATCACAACCACCTGAATCCTTAGATTTGATTGTTTTCTTAGCTTCAAGGCACTTGCCTGCCTGACTCAACAATTTGATTGAATTGATGAGAAGGAATATAATGCCAGGGGACTAGAATATACGATGGCGTTGGCGATGTTGATGATGTGGCTAAGGCTAAGGGAGACTCATCACAAAGGTGTGCTAGATCCTTATACTTACGAGGAACCACATTCTGTTGTTAAGATCGAACCAAAACTTACAGGATTAGTCAAATCAAATATCCTGGTCACGTTTCGGTACTGGAGTAAAAAAACGCGTACTAGTTGATATTCGTCGGGAAAACATAATAAAAGATCAAGCTTATTTTCGTAGAGAATGAGTTGCCTATTCATTAAACCTGAGACGTTACCCCTATAGTAGTAAGACAAAATGCAATGGAGAAAAACAATTCAAGTGATTAACCACGAAAATGTTACCCAGGCCATAATTCACAGACGAATACTACCCCTTGTTAATCATACTCATACAATGGTAGCCAACACCAACTAACAGGCGAGAGAGATGAGTGCATTGTAAATGCAAATGTAATGCAAGTATAATAAAGATTACGATATAAAGTACAAGTTCAACCATTGGGTTTGAACTAGCATCTCAGGTAAAAAAAATCTTCATCTTCTTGGAACTATAGTCCGAAACCTCTTGTTTTGTCCTGTCCACGTAATATTATGTACAACTGACTACAACGCAACGTCAACGTCTTGAAGACCCCTACTCACTTAACAACAATCAACAAAAAACATACAATTCCCATCATGGACGCGACGGAGTCAACAGCCTACAGTAAAAATACAAAGGAACGTCCGGAGCAGTATTTATTGTACATGATACGGCGCAGTAATGTATAATTTCAGGTTTTACGAAAGATAACTCGCTGGACGTTGGATTAAGAGGTACAAATTGAAATAACTGGCGAGATGCGAGATTCATTTTGCAAGGTACCCGGGTCTTTGGTTCTCCCAAAAATCAAACGAAATGGACCTGACTGTGCATGAGCTTTGAATTTATGGCTAAAATATTAGAATCTTCTGAAATGATAAAGCAATCCAGACCCCTATATAGACGTGTACAAATGAAAGCGTCTGCATGATTCGGCCTTTGGCCATGTCAATTAAGTGTTGGTGTTGTGAGTAACCCCCGATACCCAACATCATCATCATTGTAAAGCAATCCGCTATCTGACGATGAGGATCTGTTTGCGAACCGTACGGGAGATAAGGTGAAGAGGTCAACCAATCTATCTAAATAAAGAATCGATGCAGGATACAGATACAACAATGCACTTGAAATTAATCATAATATCAATGTATTGTCCTTTCAATCATTTGAATAAATGAGTATTCAAGAGGTCAGATTTCAGGCTCGAACTACCAGCTTTTGTTCCGAATTCTTTCTGTGCTACGTGGAGCCTATTGAGGAATCACAGTAGTTATAACTCGATTCCATAAACTATTTAGACGTTCGATTAGTTTGATTTTGACTCGATTCCATAAACTATTTACACGTTCGATTAGTTTGATTTTGACTTTGCACTTGAGCTTGAGACCGATTTACCAGTGCAATGATTTTCAAAAAAAAATTGAGTCAAAATCATAGCAAACTAAGAAGAAATATTATATTTTATTGGCAAGAAAAGTCTAAGACTTCTCCTTAGCGAAAGCTTGAAGACAAAGTCAACTAAACCAGGATTCCAAAAATAATGTTGGTAACTTAAAGGCTCATTAGTGAGAGTGATGAGGCAGAACCAAACGATTGCACTGTACTAGATTTTCCTCATCTTATTTCGTATTTAGAATAATCATCACCAATACAAATACAAACTTTTGTATTTCTGACTACAAGATGACAGTAAACTTTCTAACACAAAATGCGAAATAATAATTCCCAATGTTGGATTGTTAACCTAGTCTAAGCTTGTAAACATCACAAATTCCAATTACATTTTTACAGCCTACCTTCCTTGACTTAAATTCGATTTCTAGAATCACATTTAGTGCAACAGGATTCAAGACTACAAATCATTCCAAGATTCCAACTACATAAATTGAGTGAGTCATTAAATTGCAGTCCTCGGCCTTAGCACAAATAGATTATACTTACACACACAGCGACGACATCTCATATCTCATTGCATACTATCTGACATTTCATTTTCATTGCGGATTTAAAAGTTTGGCAATCGGTAAAAACCAAGTGTCAGTGTAATTTTGTCGCCTTTACTAATTAGTCCTAGCCCAACGTCACGTTTTCACGAAAGTCCATTGTGCCTGCATTTTGCATAAAATGAACGGACTCTTAGCATTATTTCAATGACACACTCACCTTTATATGCACTTTTCCTTTTTGCTGAACAATTCAATTACCCCTTCTCCATTCTGACTGAATTTGTCTACATAATTATTTCTAACAAAAGTTAACTGTGAACGTTTCTATCCTTGCCATTCAGGTTGCTGTCTGTAGTCCGTGTCAATCAAGCCATGCCTTGTCCTGCATATTAAGAATGGTAACTAACTTGACTTCCGAGAGTGTTAAAGATGCATGTGTTGTTAAGTAAAATAAATGAACAAGAACAAGATGGGTCAATACATACATGCATGACAGGAAAATCAAAGACATGCTTGCACGATGTACAGGGAGGTTCATAACCACTTGGCTAAGCTTTCCTACACCGTATTTGAGAAAAAAAAAATTGAATTCACAAGGAAATAATGAGAAATAAATAGTGCTATCCAATGAACTAAAGGAAATATACATAAAGCGCTCGCGGTAAGTTTAAGGTTCAACTGAAATTAATCCAGTATGACTGGAGAGGTAAAGAACATTTCAAGTCTTTTTCAAAATCCAAGTCAATTTCAAAATTATCAACTACCCTGTACAAGACAAGAAAAAATAAAATAAACTTGGACGATCTACAGGAAGAAAGAATGTATAAATTGCAGCGTGAAGCACGTAAATAATTTAAGATTAATTGACGAAGACAATCAAAATTTGACGTGATACGATAAGCTATGAACGATATCCGTATAAAAAAGTCACCTTGACGTGTGAAGAGGATCGAATCGAGAGTAGAGTAAATGTAGTGCTATACATGTGTACCTGCATAAAATATATGTTTCATTTCATTCTAATCTCCTAATTGCGAAACATATGATTGTTTGTTAAATTAGAAGACGATCTTGTCCTGTCTATTACTGAAACAAAACACAATTGTCTTCCTACACTTTTTATTCACTCATTTAAATTTTCTACATGCATCTCATTTCTATCACACACACATCGACTGAGACAAAAATGACTTAATTGTGCAGAAACACAAATGTCGTTCAATCAAGAAACAAAGGGAGATAAGGATGAAGGCAAAAGCACAACAATGTCCACTCCACTCCATATTTGTTTTTGCTTTCACGTCCTATTTTTCTTCTCAAGCCAAATCGAATTAGAATTCGTTCACAAACAACTAGTTTTATTTAACAGAAAATAATAATAGAAAGAACCTACACAACTTTTGTTGTTGCATTTTATACTATTTCCCATGACTAAATCTACTTTCAAGTATGAGAACGGACGGAAGAGAAGAAGAATGCCAATTCCAATTGCCACATGGCAGACAAGACAGGATTTTAGTGTTAAGACCGACTTTAACAAACAGAATTGAATGAAAATGGATGAAAGGAAAGTCGAGTTTTTCATTCACTGATTTTAGCTTGGAGGAAAAATTTATAATATACGATTAAACTGGGCGACTTAATCAGCTTTAGCTCCTTGAAGTTTAATTCACATTGCCTTAAGACATGGAAGAATTATTAAGTCGCTTTTTACCTTTCACAGGTTTTACTTCTCACCCCGATAAAAATTAATGGATTAAATTATATATACAAGTTTCACTGTCAGCTTCACACTAAAAGGTGTTCTTGAAAACTTGTGTGAATCTAAACACTATGGAACGAGACCAAGGAGAACACTAATTATAATTTAAACGAAATAATTACAGTACACACATTATAAATGTAAACTAGTTAATTTCACCCAATTTCATATCCGTAAACACCACGCGATTAGTTTACAATGCAACTGTAATTTCCAAAGCGTCGGTAAAATTGAAATGACACCACCTGATGACTTTGTCTTTTTTATGCTTCTAAATTCTGAAATCGGAGAATCGACTCCCTTAAACAATAATAGTAAAAGCGTTCTTCTCACATTTAAGCTAAGCGTGCTATTCAATAGAATGTCAGATTGATCACGAAATTTTTACGATTTTTAACTTCCTTGCCTTAATATCAGATGACTTTTGATTTATTTTTTTCAATACTGAATTTTTTATTCACTCGCTGTCTTTCATACAAAGATTGCCCAATGGACACAGAATACAAATAATTATTTATTTAACAATATATCATGCTGTTAAATATAATATTACCCGTAGCACTGGAAAGAAACTACAAAAATAATTTCTAGTATTTCTCTCGAACAAGCTTTCTGTAAGGTCGGGTTTACTGCTAAGTTATCTTTTAATTCAATATTGAAGGCCAAAATAAGAAGAACCGATAGAGTGATTACTTTAAAAAATTCAATAAATCTTACCTTTGCATTTTTTATCCGCTCCACAAACGAGGCCAAAATCCGAGTCACACGAGAATTCCTGATCATTACATTCTTCCGTTAATTGTTTGGCACATACAGAGCAACAAGTACAATCTCTCCTCAATATCACACGCCCAGTCGGGCAGTCTTCAGAAGTGGCATTTTTCTCACATGGCACACCAGAACATACACACTTATTTACTTCATTTTCCCCAACAATCCCAACCCATAAAAATGTACAAGAAAATAATAAAACAATTAAAAATCCGTTCTTATTAATTCCAAGGGTTAAATCCCTCGAATTCATACTCAAACTTATTCTGGCCATTTTAGTAACAAGTACTTCAACTCACACTGGCACACTGGAAGTCTGGAACAACAAATTCCAATTCCAGACGCAAAAATCTTTCACTCACGTCCTGTGCTTCTTATTTTAAAATTAGAAACCCATTCCATGCCTAAATTCCCAATCCAAGAGATTCTCTCTCATTTTTGGATAACAAAAAGAAAGAACAGGGTCACGGCTTCACATCCTTTTGTCCTAATCCTTTCCGTGCCCCAGATTCGCCGGTAACCGGTAAGGTCTGTCCAGTTCCGTTCAATTGTCAAAATATTTTCACTCTCGATTGCTTTCCTTTCCACCAATCTATTTCTGTTCGGTACCTCTAAAAGGTTGTCGTAATAATCTCCAGACACCTAATTGACCATCAGGGACGGATGCAAGGCAGGAACACGTTAGAGTTACACTGTCGAATAAGAACTGACGACAAGACCAGACTAAGACCTGAGAACAGAACAGGTAGAAAAAGTAAGTAGTGCTTTACTACCTTACGTTAGTGGGAAAATTCTAAGGGGTAGACGTTCGTTCATTTATACAAAATTCTTTGCTTACTTTGCATGGCTTTGTCTGACTGGTGTGGTAACTGGTAAAGTGGTAACGCAACGCAGGTGAGTTGATTGAAACCGTGGGTTGAGAGTGTGAGCAAGTCAAAGAGGTAAAAAATATACCTTAAGGCATTTTTAAGAAATCTTGAGAAGAATTAGGGACTCTTTTCGTTTCTTATTCTTATGTCATGTCTATGTCAAATAGTGCCGTTCCGTGGCGGCCAGAGTGCTGACCATCTGCAGCTGATTATACAGGGTGTCCCATAACCTTAACACGGACTTTTAAAGTTATCGGGGTTGATTTTTAGGAAATATTTATGTATACTTCTTGAATTGCTTTTAGTTTGAAATAAGTTATGAACATCGTACTTCCGGTATGGTGTACAGAAATATCGTCCTATACAACAAAATAAACACAGAGATAAACTGTCGGGTTTCATTTCAACTGCGAATTCAATTAGCAATATAAGTAGGTCATTAGATCTTCATTATAAAAAATCTATACATTTGACGACGCTAAGATTTGACTGTAGTAGCAGTACCGATTAAGATTATCGTAGAAGCACCCTGTACTGTACTCTTCTGTATTGTAAAGCTGAAAATACATTGGTTTCGTCGTGATGTTTAAAAAGTGAAAAGTAGTCGGGGTCGGGCTTTTGGGGTTTTTCTTAGCCTTCCTCATCTCAATCTCCATTTCATGTGAGATTGGAGACAAAGAAAATAGTTTTTAAGTGGCTACATTTTTTTTCTATTCATAAAGTAGATAATTCAAGGTAGTCCTTCCGTCAATTACACATTACCAAATCTATACCAAATACAAAGCCAACCCTTCATGACTTTCATACATATTTAAGAAAGTAATATTTGAGTTGTTCAACCCTTCCGTACGCATTACGCATGTTGTGGAATTTACGCTTCAGTTGAAAATTCTTATTAATTTTTGGTGGCACTCACATTTTCCTTCGGTTTCTCCCGACATTCAGCAGCTCGGTACAAATGTTCAGGGGTTAATTATTTTCATGAGTGTTTACAAATCTTCGATTTTTATTCTCGGATTGAATTCAGCAAAGGAAGTCGACTAATTGGTCTGAAAACTGGAAGAAACAGTCTTGATTATTAATGATTTTTTCCAAATGTATAAACAACATTCAGTACTTATACATTACTCTACAAGTTCCATCCATCATAGTCATTTCAATGCAATGCGCCAATAGATTTTGTCGGTTAACTGATTTCTAGGTGAGTTGATTTACAGAAGGAGATTAACAAGGGCTACTATTTTTTGTGGATAAACCGCTGAATATTTTTATAAAAATGTTTCTGGTGTTTGTTCTTAGTGATGTAATTATGTGATCACCTTTTTGTTTACAAATTACATGCACTAGCGATTGGAGAACACGAACGGATTTAGAATTGGTGTACCATAATTAGTTAAAAATAAATTCGTTCGTTGTTAACCTAACGCACTTTATTTTGAATTTCAGGAAAGAACCTGATGAGATATATTTCGCAATATATGAGATAACTCCTTAAATCAGATTTCATTATGGAAATCGTTCTGGTTTGGAAAGGTTGTTTCTTCATTTAATTCATTTTCAAATAAAGAAGAAACAACTCAACTATAGTCTCAAACACTACTGACGAAGTCGAAGAGGTAAGGTCACAAACTTCATCACATAAGAAATTTCTGGGGCGAAAAAAAGGATCATAGGAAACACGACTTGTTTTCAGGTTCAAGTCACCGACCCGTGGCGTGTTAAGTAAGATCTAACTAAAGAATGACAAGTTCCCGTCAGTTTGCGACAGGAAGGAATTAAATCCTGCACTTGAAGGGAAAAAATAGTATAATTTCTGCTTAAGTCATTACGTTAACCAAATTGCCTGTTCATTCCTTGTAGTGCCAGCCTGCCAGCTAATCATGCTGACTTTTCCAGATCACAGAACCCATAACAAAACAAGAGCAAGCAGTAATGTAAATGTTCAGCCCACTCCAGCTTAGACAAAATTGCATTTTTACTTTCTTTCAGAAAATAGTAGGGTAATAAACTCCAAGTAGGGAATCGATCCAAAACATTGAAACCAGTTCAAAGGTGGGTGCATATCGACAAAATGAACACGGAGAATATAATGTGAGTACAAGGAATGATAGAATCCAGACACGCACACGAGTAACTCAAACTTAATGGGAACCTAAAGATTACTCGTTAATACCAACTGTAAGAATAGTTGATATTTTTGACCCTGCATTTAATTTAAATTAAATCGAATCGAATTCTGCAGGTACCTTTCAAAATATTCCAGAAGAATGTTGGAATTCGACACACATTGTTCCATTCAATTTCAACTTCAATGCAATTCGCATTGAACAAAACATTCTCAAGAACGCAATGTACTCATTCGGCCGACACTCCTGAAAAAATAATCTGAGCCTAGCCTTATACCAGTTAAATTTTGTCGTTAATGAAGTTGGCATTTGCTTAGGACGTTACCATTTAAGAAAATTTATATGATGATTCAATCTTAATTATAAATAAATTATACACAATTGATTGCCCAAAGCTCCAGGCCGTACCAAAGATAAAAATTGTTTGGAATCTTAAAGGAGTGAAACCATTCATTGTGTCTATGCGGGTGAGACTTCTGTAAGACAAGACATTATAAACTTTTATTCAAGTTAGAACTTGGACAAAGAAACGAAAATAGTTTATCTCCAAAGTTCTCATGAATAATGCTTTGGAGATCACGACTTAATTAGGCCTGGAATTTTTGTTATTGACAAAATTAGTTACAGACCGAAAAGGTTACGAATTTGCGGAAGGGAAACAGATTTATACAGGATATCCACTATCCACATCTAAGTTCTCCACAAGTTGCTGAAAGTTACTAAACAGGTAACACGTCAGGCACAGTAATGCCCTCTCTCGAAGTAGAATCCAACTTGTGAAAGCAACTACGCCTTATGTCCATATTTAACTAGCTGGTAGTTAAATTCTCACACTGAGAACACTAGAAAGGCTTACCGGTATGAACTAACAACTTGTGTGGTAATTCCCTGCTTTGCTACCATTAATTAATGGTGAAATCTAATTTACCAAAAACTTTAGTAAAAATTATTGCTTTTTGAAGTGATGTTCCTGAAGTAATTCAAACCTTCAGACCACATTAGTGACTTACAGTTTACAACCTAAACATATACTACAATACATGTAATTCTACTATACAATAAAATAGTATTTCGATAATACCTGCTAACACAGTCGTTCTAAGAACGAAAATTCTGCAGGGTGGGTTGAAAATGAGCAGCAAGAGATTTCACTATTTCTGAAGACACTTCTTAATCATTTAAAAACGCGGTCGAAGTAACTCGTCTCCAAAGCGTTATGCCGACATAAAAAGTGTCGGGAACGAATTAGGTGAATTAGTAGCCATTATAGGGAAAAAGTAAAACTTTTAAGTAATGAAAGTTAGTGATAAAGAATATTCAGTTAATGGAGCACTTTCTTCAGAGCAATTGTGTGCTATCCAAGACGTCAAGTTAAATATATGCTAAACATAGGAGAGAGGGACGGACGAAGTCATGAGAAATACTTGAACATTGAGAACACAAAACCTGAGCTCATCAGTGTTAACCAGCGCAAATCCCAGACGTAATCACAACCTTCAACCTGACCTGTATAATTGCTCTTATCCTCACAACTGCGTGCCTAGAAATGTCTAACACTTCGATGACATCTAAAGCATGCAGACAAGACACTCAGTCAGATAATTGCAAGTCGTCGTGAAGATAACCCTAGCACTCGCAATCGCGGGTCATAGCTATCAATTCAAGAGCAAAAAATTAATGAATGATATACCATGCATAACTACACAAAAGTAATAGTTCCGTTAATATTTCCATTCATTACGAATTGGAAATCTGAGATCCTCAGTCCCAGTGACGATTATTAAACGCCAACTGGGTATTTACCCCGGCTAACTGGATGGCTCATGTCTGTAGACTGCATGTGTTCCAACAACTTTGAAGCCAATAATACCCGGTGATTTGTTTAAAAAATCCACCTCGGTTTTATTGACCTCAAAGTCGTTGGACAATTTTTCAGATGTCCCGAGGAGTTTCTTCAGTATTACTTCTGGTCCAACGAGTTTGAAGCCAATAACGCCCAGGTGATTTGTTAAAAAAAATCCACCCTGGTTTTATTGACCTCAGAGTAGTTGGACAATCTTCAGACGACTGTCTTCTGTTCTTCTTATGGCCCAACAACTTTGAAGCCAATAATACCCGGTGATTTGTTTAAAAAAATCCACCCTGGTTTTATTAACC
>JAQFYE010001812.1:0-20892 GCA_034694305.1 Protaphorura glebata | reverse complement strand
TCCATCTCATCCGTGATGATTAATGGATGAATGATTATTGAGAACTGGAACTTGAATGAATAACAATTCCAGGACAGTCCATGCATTGTGCATAGTGCAACATCCAGAAATTGCATTTGTGCAACGTACGTACAATATGCACTGGAAAAAAAATATTGGTTCCCATGCTCCAGAATCAATTCAATCAAACACTTTATAGACAAGGAAGTTGATTGTGCAATCTAATGTCAGGGTTTATGGAAGTAATCTTAGTAATCAGACGGAAATGACGTACTTCTTCGAATGAACATTAAAAAATACAAACCGTTTAAGCAATAAAGATTGTAAGCACAAATTTAAATGCCAGATTGCTAAAATATCAAGCGAACCGGTAATAAAAAAAAGACAGGCAAAAATCAAGAACACAGTGACACACTAATTCGAAGCCTATTGTCTTCATTTACTGTAAATTGATGCCATAACTAAATTCGTATGAAAAAAAATCGTTGAAAAAATTGAATTTACAATTGATTTTGGCTCAGAAATAGAATTCATTTAATTTTGCATATTGGGACATTTCTTACATAAAGAATTTAGCAAGCAAAGATAACCGCACTGATAATTGATGACAGCTGCACATTGGAGAGCGCATCTCACAATACCCCTTGAACTCTATAGTGAGGCGCTTTGAATTGATGATTTCCGGTCGAATGGTTCAATATTATCCAAGGTTAGCCTGAAACGTCGATTAGGTGGTGCAGATGTTCTTTGAAATTTCTTCAAGATCTGAAATGTCATGAAATTGTCGTGGAGGGTAAGGTGGGCTAATTTTTCCACTTCTTTGGCGTTAATGTATCAATGTACCCGATCCACCATTTGTAGGCGTGTCCCATCCGCATCCCCTCTTGCTTATAAGAGCAGGGTATTGTGATCCACTAGTAACAAAGTGGAACAAAATTAGCCTGCCTTACCTTAATAATGCAAATTAAAGTTAGATGGCGCTATATGTTCACGATTCCTTTTCTTTTCTCAATGACTTCCCGCCATTTCTTCTGAACAATGGAATTCTGACGCTCTATCTTTGGGAATATTTTCCAAGTCAACAACTGGTGGTGTGTGGTTGCCCTTGTGTGTGCGTATAAGAATTTGAGAGATGACATATTAAAACGTCGTCATGGGTTGGGAATGGCGTGAGAGTGACCAGAGTGGATCATTCTTCTTCGAATTCAATGGAAAAGTACTGGATTGTTATGGGAATGAATGAAGGACCCTGAGCCTGAATATAACCTACATGACCACCGGTCCAAATATGTAGGGACGGTACGGAGACGACTTGTACGTCTTTAGCATTTTGCACATCTGGAAACGGCCATAGAAATGGCGAAATCCAAAGTCCTCAGTCCTTTTCACACAAAAAATATCCGGCAGGCCTGAACAGAACAATTCTGAAAGATCGAACCACGGCAAAAAAAGAAGACCGAAACCAAGGCGTCACTAACTGAACACAAAACATTACGGACTACCACCATGTAAAATTTTGGGGTACCTGCGTCTATACCTTACAACATTGTACCAAGTAGGTAAACTCGGTAAACACTTGCAAAAAATAATTCCAAACCAAGGATACATTTCATTTTGTTTCGTTATTTCGTATTTTTCACTGATTCAATTACAACAGCCCGAAATTTGCAAATTATGGTTAACCGTATGCAGCATGGCATGGCACAATACCAAGTATGTTCTACTTGTACCAACTTACCCCAACTTTAATATTTTGTATTTTAATTTCGTTCACCTGAAAGATTTCTTATTTTACATTGAAAAATATTTAAATATTTCACCCTTTGGAAGAAAACTGAAAACAAAAACCAAATCTGGAAGACGCTCATTTTTTTTGTCACCATACCTAAATAGTTCGGACATTCACGTACGCACAACTTGTTTACCCTTTCGATTTTTTTTATGGGTACAGAAACTGCGTAGCCCATTTAAAGGTTTCCCATAGACAAAATAATGCGTGGAATTTATGAAAGGCGCTTAACTTAAGGTACGCGTACGTTGTAAATCTTTACCGCGCTCACATTTACACCTTTTCTTTCTTAGAAATCGCGGTAAATTCTTTCTTTTTTTTCCTTAAGTAAGTGCGCACATCTGTGTGTGCTTTAGGTTTTTTTTTGCTGCAATTTCTGCCTTCTGTTTCTTCTATTTGCCAAAGATAAAGTCAAATTCGATTTGACCGAAAGGAAGCCAAAGGAAAAGATCACGTCCAGATGCTGAATAGAATTAAGTACCGAACGGGTATGAAATGAATGAAAAGGGGACCCTTTTGAAATGTAAAACTCAAATCAAATAGCGAACTGTTAAAGGGCTACCTGTACACCTAAAATGGTTTCCTTGTCGTCAATTCAATAAAAAATACTAAATTCAACCCCTTCATTCATTGAATATGCGCGTGCAAAAAAAAAGCCAGGAAATTGGACGGCACGTGGCGCAGAAATTTGAATATATTTTCAAATTCTTCCATATGACCTCGGAATTATGGATAAAAAGGGTGGTTCACAAATAAATAGAGTCCTATGGAATACACCCTATCAAAAACATGATTAAATTTGCAAGCCGGCCGGCCTACCATTAAAAACTACTAAATATTAGAGGGCGGATCATAAAAAATGAATGGTTTAAGGTGACGCGTTAATGATTCATGAGTCGTGTATTCACCCTGCCTCGGAAGGTCTTATCTATTTCTAGAAACTAGAACTTTGGAGTTTGCTATAGAGCTAATCTAGAATCTAAAAACTTGAACTTACCTGTCTGACGAATGTATGAACGTCTACACCGGACGCGTTTCTATGAAAAACAATTAATTTTTATCGTCATTTCATACATACGTACGAGTACGAGTAAGTGTCATTATCATTAACTAATTATCAGTTATGACGAGGAGGCCATCCGTGGTTACTGGCTCACTATATGTATTGGATTTTCAACATTACCATGCCTGCACAATGTGACACTTGTTATTCAGTTGTTTTTTTTCATACCAAAATCATGAGTGGTAATTTTGTGACGTCTATCATTGTAAAAATGAGACATTTACACCCAAATTAAAGCATTAGAGTGAGTCAGCATTATTTATTTATTTACCTCAATTTACGGACGCAAAGCCGGTGCGACAAGTACATACTTGGAGTTCATTAGTCATTAATTAGTACTAGGTCATTGCGTGAGAATTAAAAATAGCTTTCAAATCTATGGTTTGGATTAGCATAAAATTCTTGGAACGATTATCCACACATTTTTTGAAAAAAAAAAGCATTCTGAGTCTAGACATTTTAATCAGTAGAAACCAGCTAAGGCGCACTGGAAAAGATTTAAGGTTAAGGTTACAGAAAAATTATTCAGTGGTATTGAATGTTCCAATTTTATTAAACATCCGCATTTTCCGCATGCATGCATGCACTCAAACCATAAGTCACAAGGAAAAACCACACACCATTCGAATGGTTTCACTTCACGGAAGTTAAAAGTCGTTCGTCAAAATTTTCTCTCGTTTTTGTAAATACAAAATGAGTGCATGCTTTGTATATTAGCCCCGTTCGTTAATTAACACTTACGGGAGCTCTTTTGTCGAGTAATGCCACATACGTATGTGGCCTTTCGACCGATACTCCCTTGTTATTTCAATGTGACCTGTTACACGCGGTATGGACATATCACTAGTGACTTTTGAGATGTGATTATTTTTTAATTTGCCCTACATTTTTATGCATCACCGATTTAATTAAATTTATGGGGTGTGTCATCGCTCCGTCTGTATGCATCATTATGTGCCACCATGTAGGATGTGACGATATCGCGTCAGCAGACAGAAAATTTGAGGAAAATCACGACCTACTGGCGGTGAGGCATGTTACATTTATTTCTACATCACGTGACAGAGCTAACACTCAATCTCGTTATAACGGACCAAAATCGATATAAGTTGACTATATCAAAACTTATGGTCAAAAACCTTAGTACTCATAATACTGATGACTGAAATTATATACATTTGAGATGGTGACCAACTTTATATAAATTAATTCTCTGTATTTTTCCATTCTATTCCAGGAAGGATCATTTTTATTTTTACCGCTACGACATGAATTTAATCAAATTATTAATTCCTCGATTGATAGGTTATCATAAGTGCCGATACACTCACTCTAATCCATTCAGAGACATTTTATCTTTTTCAATAAACTCTATACAACTGTCAGGCCAGGTAATTATTTTTATTGAAATAAAATCATAAAATCCTAGAATTTCATACACATACATTTGTCTCAAGTACTTCCGTGTACACATACATACAATATTTTTATTTTCCAATTCCAACAACTAAGCAAAAATCTAATCATCTTTTTTTCCTAATAAAAACTTGGGGTGTCATAAAATATGAGTCTAAAGATTAAATTTGAAACTTCTACGTGTACAACTGTGTGTTATGAACGATAATGACCTTCAAGGTCAAACCCATACAGTTATTTATAATTTTAAGGTACAAATGTACGCAGTTATGAAATAACGGAAGAGAATCCATAAATTGTCGTTCATAAACCTCCCGAAGGCACTCATTTGATCTGCCACGTGTTTACACTTGAAAAATCAATCAAATCCCGAAACAAATCAAAATTTTTAATCAACAATCGACATAATCTGAGATTTCCTCGTGTTTTCGTTCGTGCCACGCGTCCACGCGTACACTGGATAATTTTAATTGCGTCTCTAATTTTTTAGTGATGGACAAGTTTAACAGTTTTAACCGACCTTGACAGCCTGATGCCTGATGCTTCTTTTATCTAATGTAAATAGTGTAGGTTCAGCACTTTAGAACAAATAATTAAATTATATAATGACTAGACAGAATAATTAGTGAGCTTACATTGTTTTTAAATTTTAAAAGTAATGCAATCCAGGAAATACTTCACGTTTTTCTGCCACACATGTCAGAAAATACGCGTGTATGAATAAATTTAGTGGCCACTGGATTTTTCCGGACAAAAATAAGGGCGGGACGATATTTAAGATTCTAGACGAGACCTCGTGAAGCAATTAAATGTCGGATAAATCCCGAAACTGCGTTGCAGTGAAATAAATATATGATAATATATTATGTTAGAAATAAATCCTTTGAGTCGTAGAATAACATGAATAAGATATGAACAAGTGTTGTTCACATATAAAAATGTGTTTTTGTGGATTAAAGATGCTAGCAAATGCGCAAAGTGATCAAAATGATTGGAAAGCTGTTCTCTGCATCTGTATGTCCGTATAAAAGAGTTCAGGAGTCGAGGCCACGGGACGGCCAGTTTAATCTTTCATTTTTTAAATAAATAGATTAAATTCAAGTCCTGTCTTGCCGTGTCGTGTGCTACTGACCATCTGGAAATATGTATGTAGTGTATGGTCGGTCAAACTCTAAGACACACCACCAAATTCAACAAATAGGAAATCACCAACGTCGCCGTTCCTCAATAATCTCAATTTCAATTTCAAGCCCTTCATTTATTCATACGACGAAGATGTTCTTAGAAGATGAAGATCTGCACAAAATCTGTACAAGTCTGGCATGTGTCATCCTAGAGGATTTTATATAATATATAATGCCCTCCAATTCTTCAGTACATTGTCTACTGGTTGAGATTAGCGGAATAGCTAAAAAAAAATTAAAAATGGCGGAGTCAAGGGGCTTAGAGCCTGGAAGCCAGCGAAATTTGATTATCACTGTTAATTACTGAGCATTGAACTAAGGGGGTGCTCCAAGGTGGAATGCTGGGGTCTATCTAAAATTTTGATTTATGAAACGTAAATTCTCGAAAAGTCCAGAAACTCTTAAAAACCGGCAATTGGCAATTACTAAGGTAGCCATTTGTGGGAGTACTGTGGGGTAACGTGAGAATCAATATTATTACACAGCAAAACGAAGTACCCAGGGGAGACCCTTATTGGAATACCAGCGGCTAGTCTCTGCCTGCACTGGCCCTGTTATTTCTGAAAGGAGGCAATTGGCAATTACTAAAGTGGCCATTTGTGGGCGTAGTGTGGGGGTAACGTGAGAATCATTATTATGCAGCAAAAATAAGTACCCAGGGTAGACCCTTATTGGAATAACAGCGGGTAGTCTCTGCCTGCACTGACGCTGTTATTTCCGAAAGGGTGTCCCACAAGGTTCAGTGCTAGGGCCCTCAATATTGTTAAAGGACGCATAGGGACTGTCCAGTTACAACAACTGTAGGTCACCCTGCACCATTTGAGTTCTTATAGACCAACAACATTAAAAATATTTTGGTTGGCTACAAATAAGCTTAAAATAAACACACGAGTACCTAAGTCAATAACCCAGGATAAACGCTATTGCTATTGCTATTGCGTGCGTGTGCCAATTGGTTGACCTTCACACCTCATGTATAATCCCTGTTCTCAGGTGAGGTCATATTTACCAAGAAATATGATGAAATAGGGCAAATATCTTTAAAATAAATTGAACGTATTTTGTATACTTGTATACAGGATTTTAATCCGTATTTAAGGTCTTATTATCCAAACAGATGTTTCATTTAGTTTTGAGTAGAACGCAAAAAGGTTGTTGTTGATTGGATTTATTGGAGGGTGTGGTTGTGGCACATGACCACCCGACCCTCTTTAAGCCTGACCTCTTCTGATCTGTCTTATCGACAACGACGACGACGAAGAATATCATCATGGACCACTTGTTTGCTCCCACTTAAACCAATAAGCGCCCTATCATCAAATTTTTAAGACTCCACATCCACATAGGAAAAACACACAAAGAATTCATTCCATTCCAGAAAATGTTTGGGGATTCATCAATATGATAAAAAGAAATATTATTAATGCTATTGCTATGTCAAACTGTTACAAGAGGAAGCCTGGAAACGTAAAGGGTCACAAAGGTCACGGATTTTTATCACCCGTCTTCCTCTGATGACTTTTGCCATTTTCCTTGTCTACGTGTCTTTTTTGAACAACAGTCCTCACATTCGGTCTGATTCTCATTTACATATGTATATATGGACGTATTTCTTATCTTCATTCTCACAAAAAAAAATTAAAGCACTACTCCTTTGGAGGGATGAGAATTTCGATAACAGATTGAAACTAAATGCATAAAGCTCAAGCATCATCGAACGGAAAGATGACATCAATCCTTCACAGTTAAAGTCGACAAAAATGGTGAAAAAATCTTCGGTTTTTTTATCCTACTAAATTATCCGATTTTTTTAAAGAAAAATACGAATTTCTGATTAAAATTTTAAATTGTAGAGAAAACAATTGGAATTGGGCCCCCACCTCTGCCAAATCTATGGTTCGGCTGTTTACAATCGTTAATTTTGAAAAATTCGAAACAAAAATAGACATGTTGTGTACGAATAGACATATTTTAGATTAATTATTATATTTTGCACTTGACATTCACATTATGATAATTATTCCAATTCTTATGACATGAATCACCGGCGGATCTCCGCTACACTTGTACTTTTGTCTTTCATCATAATCTTCAAAAATTTCGTAATATGAACTCATATGACACACCGTATCGTGTTGATCGTATTATTTTGATTTAAGTCAACATTTTTATTTACGGTAAGGTGTGCAAATGTCAATGTTACGATTACGATCACTTTAATTGAAAATCTGTTTCATCTTCATCCAGATTTTGTAATCATGATTTTTTTTAAACGTTCAATAAACTGCTGTGGTAAATTGCTGAACTCGAGCTGAATCTGAATCCAATATTTATGATATCATTTTTGCCAAAGTAGGCCGGTAGAATTTTACAGGGTGGAACAAAATTTAATGTCCTCCCTGGAAATGATATACATAATATGTGTATTATTATATTACAGTACTTGACATGTTGGCACATGTTATCGGCCAGTATTGACTAGTTTAGTCAATAATTGCTGAGTAAGAAAATAATAGAAAAACATGACTCGACTTTTTATCTAATCTGAGAAGCACAAGCAACAGATGTGTGTCTCCGCCAATGAAGTCGCTTCTTAGGAACTGCCCATTTCATGACTTATCTTACGATTTTAATTCCAACATACAAGTACATATAACGTCTGTACAATTTAAAGTGTAAATTTTGAGTACTTTGGAAAATAAGGAATGCATAGGCTCAGGACGCTGTTAATACAGAAATTATGTAAAAAATCTTATCAAGAGTCCATAAATAAAATGGGAGAAAAGTACAATAATTAGCTGAAATGAAACTATTGGCAAAAATTGTCCAAATATCGGAATTCAAACTCGGTGGAAATTTAAGGTCGCGAAAATTCGGAAAAACAATCAGACTTAGCATTCTATGAATGAAATGGCGAACATTTGGAAAAAAATTGGGCAGAAAACGCAAAAAATGGGGAACTATGAGAAAAAGTGCCGGGAAAAGGGGAGGTCAATAAAATAAACAAATTTTTGCAAGAATGCATGTGTAGCGGACGCGATGTCCGAATCAGGAGTTAAAATTGCGGACACCGAAAATAAAACGGCATAAAATAATTTATGGCCGTCCTGCCAACCAATCAGTTCTTGCACGCGCCAACCAACGCCTAACCGCCTTAAAAAATCCTCCGAACTTAACCGCCTTATCTTGTTGACAAGATTGAATTAAAATTTATAGTTGTTTTGGACGAGATTAGTGTCCTCTAAGCAAAATTCTGATTTTTTGTCTTAAAAATATTTGACTTTACGCGTGTGAATGTGAATGGTGGACTTAAAATCTAGAATCTACGGTGTTGTCGCCAAAGTGCTAATAAATGCCCATCCCTCTTTACGTTCGTATCGTACTAACGTACGTACTTTTACCCAAATTCTTTGATAACCAATCAATGAATTAACTGATTTTATGAATGGACTTCACTGTTAGTCCCAGTTTTCTAGTAAATTATATCTAATTTTATTTTTCTACAGCCTTTGCCTTGATTATGATTTTCGGAGGTCATCAGACAGAAGCTCACAACTCATAACATATTGTGGGTTGACTAACGCGTGTGGCTTGCCTTGTACAGGGTGCCCCACACAAAATGTGTCTTAAATTTGTTTCACCTAAAATATTCCGTATATATATCTCAATTTTTGTAGGTTAGCGAAATAGTTCTGGACAACCCTGTACATTGTGAGAATTCCCTCACTCAGCAATATTGTCATATTGCTGAAGTTGCTGATCCTAGGCAATAATTGTAAGCATACGTGGCGATATTTCCTATGCTCATTAAAATTTTAATTTTAATTATAACTCCAATAATAACAGCTTCATTGCAATGCACAACGGTAAAAGAGTCATCATTTTACAATGCAAGGCTAGGAAACTGCATCTCAAAATACGGCCATGAAAGTTTGAATGCGAAGGCGAAGGCCGAATTTTAGGACTATGTGTCAACTAAAAAATACAACGCTACCTTCTGTGGATTCCAATTTTGCAATGGTAAAATCATCAAATTTTGATGCACAAGTTGGTCCATATAATACTTACAGTTCGTTTCCTAACGTGCTCGCCTAAAAATATGCGATATACATTCTTTGGTTGGATTTTCAGAAAAAATTGTATATCCCACTATTTGCTGCATTTATTTAATCAAAATATGAACATCTACAATGTATTGAGATTTCGATGAGAAGGTGCAATTTTGAACTTCCCTGTACTTGAAAAGCAATAACCATTATTTTTATTGTTTCAATATTTATTTCTGCTTTATTTAGCAATCGGTGGTAATTTTGTGTCAAGTTGACTTGAAACAAATTATTTTTATTTTATGAATGCAATTAAATAATCATCCAATTTTTACGAGTTCTCATTTTAATCATCAAATGGACATGTGTGTTTTTTTTATTTACCACTTAAGAACAACAAATACACACACAAAAAATCCACACGATTCACAATTATCCTCAATATATAATACAAATAAAGGATTTTTGTTTCTTCAAAAATATGTATTCTTACACATTTCACAACATTCTTACAGCGCGCGGCGCGCGACGGCGCGGCGCACTCGCATAATATATTTTTGACACGCACGCGCACAAGTGCATAGTGCATAAGAATAAAATTACAATCCACGACTTATAATTTAAATTTTTAAGCCTACTCTTTGTGTCAATATCATCTATGGTGTTTGTTACGATACGTTACATTACATTCAATCCTAATTAATTAATGAATTTAATTAATTAACATTTAAGCTTTTGAATGACTATTTTAATTAAGTAAAAGATTCGAGCGGAAATCCTTTGCATTCCAATTCTGACCTTCAGTGACCTGACCTGACCTTGACCTTGATCTTACGATTCTTAAACTAATTCATAGGACACATGACATGTGACTAAAATTTTGAGGAAATAAAAAATAAAAATTCCTAACTCTTAAATTCCTAATTACATTAATGACTAAGATTCTAATAAATAGTGTGTTTGTTTTTTTCACCTCCGAATGATCCCTTGTTACATTTTTGTTTGGACCCGAAGTATTCCTGGCGAGGGGGGAGGGGCTAGGAGTGGGGGCAATGCGAAAATGTAAGGGGGTGAAGGAGCACTCCATAATTTAAAACAACTGAAGGAGATAGATATGTATGTAAATTTCCGCTGAAGGCGAGTAAGGTTTTCCTTAAATATAAATTCAAAAAATTGTTATTGTTATAAATAATGATATTTTACTCAAATTATGTAACTATTTAATTAATTAATTAAATACTACACTCTAATATGCATATTCATATGTGTTAACGATTATACGGGCAGACAATGGACGTGGGCAATATTCCCAGCAATCAATCAAACAATTAAAATCCATGTGGATTTCATAATACTGTCAATGGTAGGCTAATCTAAACTGTCATGCAAAATCTCTAACTCGAAGAAATTTAGGGCGCACGGCGGGGCGCGATTTGCTGGACCAAAATAAATTACGTCAAATTCTTGAGAATTTGATTTTAAAGCAATGCGCATACACTCTAATATAAATCATCTCTGTGTAATTTATATTTTCAAGTCATAATTAGAGAGATTGCGAATTGGATCTCTCAGAAACGTTAATTTGATGTTAAAATTGCAATTTACAATAGAACCGTAGTTCTAACGCAAAAACACAAATATAAACGTCAAAACGCCATTTTTACGTTAAAACGTTAATTCTGACGCAAAAACAAGAATATGAACTTTAAAACGTGATTTTTACCTTAAAACGTTAATTTTTTACATAAAAACGCATCTCTGAACGCTAAAACCAGATTTTTATGGTAAAACATTAATTCCAACCTAAAAATTTAAACTTAAAACTCACATAATTCTACAACCACAAACCCCATGAATTAGGAATTTAGCCAAAATCAATCTAGACTAGCCGATCCACGACAGTATTTCAAACCCACTTGACTACCTAATTAACACGTACACTAATTAAGTTCGATTCAAAGTACTGGCTTCCCAAGTTAAGTTTACACACTTTTGTAATTAATTAATGAAGGGAATGACTGCGTCGCGTCGTCGTAAAATAAACAAACAAAAAAAGGTTATAAAAAAAATTGAAATAAGTAATAGTGTCTTTAAATGTCGTCTTTTGTATGTATTAAAAGCCTTGCCAGCACAGGCAGATCGAAAAAAAATAAACAAAATAAAATTTCATGCAAGTAATTATTTCAAAATCGAAGTAAAAATATAAATTGTATGTAGTTTGTAATTTTTCTTATTATATTTAAGGTACTTGGTGAATGTTTGTTGGCGTGCGGTGCGTATCACGTACGTACGTCAATGTTAAATGTAAATTGTAAGATCATAGGGTTCAAAGTAAAGTTTAATAGTAAAAGCTACAAGTAGGAATGGAAATATTTTTTTATTATTAAGTTCATGTCTACAAAAAAATCCGACTACTGCTAGGGTGACCTAAAAACTTACATTACGACTTAAACTCGCAGGGGAGGGCATATCACAGATGAACATGGAATAAAGTTGGTGTGCTCTGTTTTTTTTTCTAAATTTCGTTGTCTTTGTTGGGTTTTTTCGTTACTATTTTCGTGATAACGCTCAACGTTATTTTTTTGGGGGGGCGCAAAGTCACTAATGAACTTATTTTGAAATATTTCCGGTTTAAGGTGGATTTTCGTTTCGGCGGGAGGGGCGGGGGTGCTTGGGGGGGTGGATACAATATATTTTACATAATATATTCATGAAGACACTAAGGGTGTTCCGACAATGTGGACTTTTAATAATTTTTATACATAAATATGCACAATTACAAGCTTTTAGCTTCCTTTGACTCACGCACATTACGTTTACGTTCCGCCTATTAATTAGGTTTCTGGTGTTCTTCTTAGGTATATGTAGTTTTCTTTGTTAATTTGTAATTAATATAAGATAATTTTTTGTAAAAATTCTACTCGAGTAGTTGTAGTTAGTAGTGGGTTGACATCTTGGCATAGCTTGGCTTGGCCACCACTTCACGTTCACGTTCAATTTGACGTTTCGGGCGGATGTGTCCTCTTGAGATAGTTTCACTGCAAACTGTACACAGGAAAAAACAAAAAAACAAGGGATTTTGTAGTTTCTGCGAATTTATGTATCAAATAAATACGTAGATTATAAAATTGCGAAGGTCATGGATATCTCGCCAGACAAGGTTGACCCATGACACGGAAAGAATTTGAATGTCTCACCTTGCCCCGGCGGTCTTATTTGGTCAAAGTCAAAAAGATGAAAAAATCGGAGATTTTGGAGAGCGGTTGTCAAATTTGCCGTTTGAAAGTAGCCAAAAATTATAATTTAAGTGTCGCTAATAGCAAATAGCTTAAAATTTTTGAAGATTTTCCAGAATTCTGGATTTAATTTGTATAATTTTGGAGTTTTTAATGGTATCTGTTATAAGTATGCTGAAAATGTTGCCAAAATTAACATTTCCAACGATTTTTGTTTGTTTTCTTGATTTAAAAAGGATAAATCCGTGAAATTAACTCAAAAAAAATCTAATCTATGAAAAAAATATGAAAACTAATGTTCAAAAGTCTACACTGTAGCCAATTTTTGATAAAAGCTTGATCCTGACCATTATATATGAGTCAGAACAACAGTAATGTCGAATTCTAGAAGTTGTTCAAGTTTGTGACAAATCTCATGGTAAAATACGTGGAATTTTCGAAAGTTCCAACTAATCAGGGCAATTTTAGAGGGAAAAAAGAGACATCAAGAGTCTTCAATCCTTGAAGATCATGGCCAATTTTCGAGAAAAACGAGTGACTTTGAGCTAATGCGGCCTGAATTTTAGCGAGCGGTGTCAATTTGCAACTATTCAGGCCAAAACTTTAATTTTCGATCAGGGAAACCAGTTTTTCCAAGTAAAATTTTATAAAAAATAAATTTTGAACTTACTGAATGCCATTCTGGACATGATGATGTTGGAATGTTTCCAAATGTTTATTAAACTCCCGATGAATTTGTTCCGGAAGTCCACCAACATTTGAAAAGAATGACCTTAGGAATGTAAGTTCTTCACTCAAGAGCTCAATTTTCTTTTGAAGTCGTTCATTTTCCTTGGCCAGGATTTTGACACGTTCTTCTGTTTCTCTGGAACGAATTTTGGCTTTTTCTCTTGACTTCCTCACAGCAATATTATTCCTCTCTCGTCTTCTTTTATACTCATCACTGGCTTTGTCCACATTTTTCAGTTTCTTGGATGAGTGATGATGATGATGGTGATGACCGCTGCTGTGATGAAGTCCTTTTCCATTAAAATTAAGTCCACCGCCATTTTTGGTCGCCGTTACAATCAATCCCCCATCATCACCATTACCAATCGTCGTCGGAGTTAAATGGTGATGACCAATGTAAGCATTTGGACTGTACCCTTGACTGTTGCTGCTTGAACTGGGTGACGTCACATTTGACAGTGGATTTGAATATGACCCATAAGATGCGGATGACCCAGAGCCTGACCCCGCCGACCCAAGGTCTGATGAACTGACGGCATTCCCATTGAAATCCAGTCGGTGCAAATCTGAGGGTTCTTGTTTCACATGAATTCCATTGTTGTTGTTGTTGTTGTTGTTGTTTTCATTGTTGTTGTTGTTATGGTTACTACTAGATGTGATATTATTATTCGGATGATTAAAACTGGAACCGCTATGAACGGGTTGTGGCATGTAGGCCAAGGGATTACGGTTTTGGAGGAAATGGCCATTACCGTTGCCATTATGACCATTATGACCATTTTGTTGTTGCTGTTGTTGTTGTTGTTGATGGTGACCATTAATTCTGGCAGCTAATTGTGAGAATTGTTCACCCCCACCACCCATGTGTATAATTTTATTTCCATTGTGGGGGACTTGCATGAGTTTTTCTTGAAGGAGTTCTGGAAATAGTCCATCACCGACTTCAAAATTTGGGTCATCAATCAAAGATTGGAGGTCAAGGGATAATTCAGGATTGTCTAACTCTGCGGGGTCAATGTCACCATTCTGATTCAAGTAAGATCGAACTTTGACCGTAAGGGCTGCTTTTTTAAGGTGTTCCAACCCCGTGTCATACATTTGTGGAGAAGAGGCCATTTAGGCCAAATTTTAATCCATTCAATCAAAAAAAAAAATCCGCACAAAATATCCGTCCGTTCACCGATTTTTTCCACAAACTTCCGTAATCTTTGTCTGTTTTCCACTGTTTATTACGTACAGAATGTACTTCTCACTTTTTACACCCAACGCCAGCAGGAACAAACAATCCACACAAATAAAGTCGTCGTAAATATTCGCACTCACTTCCGGAAACTGTAAAGTAAGTGTGTCGCCGCACCTTCACGAATATCGCTCCAAAAATTCCAAAGCGTTTTCCACTCGAAGATATGCACTGCAGAAAAAAAAGTTCAAAATTTTCAAGTTTTTGCACAAAATTTTTGCACAAAAATGTTTAAAATTGCTTTAAGCAAGATAGAATTAAGTGGTTTGACTCTATTGTATTAAAAAGTAACGCAATGTACTGTAAGTAGGTCTTGACGTTACGTTATGTTTTTTTCCTATGTGTTCAGTTTCCCTTTCAATTGGAATTGCATTCACTGGTGAGGAGCGTACTGCTGACTGAGGACTGACTATTATTCAACCCGGTGTCTACAACTCAAATGAGAGAAAGTTTATGTAATCCTTTAGAATATATTCCCACCAACACACCAGAACTACAACTCACTACGGCTAGTCCAACCCATCACAATCCAATAACCCATGAGTTCCCGTAAGGTACATATAACATTATATTATTATAACCCACAAATATTACCACTAGTCAATCCAATACGCCACTACCACTACTTTTCAACATAATATCCAAGTATTGGAAGCATTTTTTTTAATATGAATATGCTTTGGGAATCTGGCGGCTTAAATGTGTCAAATATTAGAGGATCTTGAACTAAATGTGTCGAATTTTCCAGTATTTTCACTTAAATGTATCCATTTTATAAGGATATTGAATTAAATGTGTGAATTCTTCAGTATTTGGAATTAAATATGTCAATTTTATAAGGATTTTGAATTAAATGTGCCGATTTTTTCAATATTTGGAATTAAATTTGTTAATTTTTCTACTATTTGGAATTAAATGTGTTAATTTTTCCAGTATTTGGAATTGAATGTGTCAATTGTCTAAGGATACTGAATTAAATGTGTGAATTTTTCAGTATTTGGAATAAAATGTGTCAATTATGTCAGTATTTTGACCTGAAAGTGTCAATATTTTCAATATTTTTAATTAAATGTGTCAATTTGGTAGGTATTTTGATCTAAAACTCATTTTTTTTCGAGAATTTTACTTAAATATGTCAATTGTGTGATGATTTGGAAGTAGATGTGTCAATTTTATCAGGATATTTAATTAAATGTGTCAATTATTTCAGGATTTAGCTTAAATGTGTCAATTTTTTTCAGGATTTTAACTCAAATGCGTCAATTTCTACAGCATTTTGACTTAAATGTGCCAAATTTCTCGGAGAATCAACGAACATAGCTACCCATACTGTACTGGCACTGGCGCTAAGGCCCAAACGTTAGGGGCCGTATTCTCTAACTTCTCAAAGTTTGGAGATTTCTTGTTTTTTCGGTGCCTGCGTCTTCTCATTATTAATGTGTTAACGGGATAGTTGATTGTCTTACAATTTAGACACAAACAGTAGCGAAAACTTGTTACTGTACCTTAATAATGCCGTACGACGGGCAAATACTACTCATGCTGCTACTTTTTAATTAGACACATTAATTTTGCGAACTGTTAAAAGGTATATAGGGAAAACATGTAATATAAAACATAACAGGTAAAGGCCGTTAATTAATGCAATTCCACGTGCGTGCATGCGTGTGTTAAGTAGTATGTATTATAAAACGTTGTGCGTTACGTGCATTTCGTGTTCATGTTCTTGTGTGTGAATTTTTTACGTTATGCATTGCATTGTTCACGTTTTTCTGCATGCCATTGTTGAATCCTTGCTTGCCATTGCTTCCTCTTTCGCTATGCTCTATATAATTCTGTGATATTATTATTATTATTATCATTTGTGCATTAAAAGTGCGGTAGTATACCACAGGGACTAACAATGAGACCACTTTTAATTTCATTACAGTATAATATGGTGACCTAATTAACAGATCAAGTGAGGATCCAGTTTTGGCTAAACTCTATAGGCCGGTTCATAGTTCATGTCCTACAGGTTTAATAGATTGTAATAAATTGGAATTATGTCAATGTGTCGACGCGTCGACGCGTGGGGCATAGTGAGACCACGAAAGTGCAAGTCCAGTCTCTAGTGTGATGTGCGAATTTGGGTTATTTAATTGTTTTAATTTTAGTAAACAGGTCGGGTCAATAGTAATTGGTATTTCCGTGATTGCAAAGGGATGGGGTGGCCCGGCCAGGAAAGTTTTTGTTCTAATTACATAATAATTTATATTGCTTGTTTGCCATTAACCTACATAATAGGTTTGGTTAAAACAAAGTCAATAATTAGGCTAGACTAACTTAAATGGAGTACCTAGTCAGAATTTTACAAATTGCTGCTAATTGTAGGGGTCAAATATAATTCGCATGCCAATTTCAATGTTATTAATAATAAATCTGACTCCACAATACAGTAAAACATGCAGCCCCTTATCATTTGGCTATGCAGAGTGTATGATTCCGGAGGGAAGATAAAAATGGCGCCTTACTCCAAGGGGTACCCTCCACCAACAGAATGGAAACCAAACCAATCTCTACGCCTTTTATTTAACGTATATGTGTGAAATGGGACTTACCACAATTGACGATAATTTTACAATTGCCGTTTGGCCGAATATTTAAGTCTTCAGATTTTAATTAATTAATTAAACTACTAATTAATACTGAATATATAAAATATGATACGTATCAATTTGAACAGTAGTATTGAGTATTTTGAGTATTATTTGAGTATGTCTGTTTATGTGCTGATTCTGAAGCCTGTCAGTCACTGATTGACAAAAATGTTAGAGAGTCCCGCAAGCCAGTAATTTACAATCATCAAAATTTATCATCAATCAGTGATAAAACTAAAAAATAGATTCGTTCGTAGTTTCCTACGCAAAAACTTAATCGATAATTTTTCTGTTTACATAATTCAATAGGGATTTAAGTTTTTGATGACTGGTGACATGACTCCTTCAAAAATCATGTAGGATAAATATAGTAATTATAAAATTGTCATTATAAAATAAAATATTTTTTTTGTTAAGTGAAGTGTGGGCGGGTTTTAATACTCGTGGATTAGATAAAGCTACTGCTTAGAACTGAACATTCTGGTTCAGAGCGGCATGGCAGCGCGCAGCGACGTCATTCAAAAAAAAATTCTGAGGTGGTTCAAAATAAATTTGAAAAAAAAAGTTTGAAATATGTACTGGAAGGTTTATTTTGAAAAATAGGTAAAATGAATGGGGTACACTGACCCACGTGGTAAAACACCCCTGGGGGGACCCACCCTTGTTATCTTTAACTCTAAAGTGTTTTAAATACTCGTGCCCTGAACTTCTGCAGGGTCACGAGTAAACAAATCGTTAAAAAATTGAACATTTTTAATGATAAGAATTTTTCCTGTCGTCTGCGCTCTGTCATTTTTACAAGAATTAGAATTAAAAGATTTCCTTCGCATCGCGTCGCGAGTCGTTCACGAAGTTCAGATGACCCGCGGAGTACTGGCGTTGGTAAATCCGTTCCACACATCGCGCAGCTGGAAAAATCCTTGGAATAACTTTATTTCCTTGTGATTTTGCACAAAAATTGGAATTCCAGTTCGGAGAAGTAATTGAGGAGTTCGTGTCATTTTGTGTGTGTAGGAAATGGAGGAACCCACCGCGCCATGTCTGTTTAAAAATTCGGTAGTGGGTAGAAGCCGTATTCATTTTTTTTTGTGTAGGAAGGAAGAGGTGAAGTGTAAATTGTATTACGTCTACGTGTAAAATTCAGAAGAAGAATAAAATTTGCATGTGCAAATAATGCATTGTTTTGTTTGTTCCGATTCTGATCTAAATCTTGAAGGGGACTTCATGCTGGTGCATGGAGTGCACCCGTGAATGTATCTGATTTTGATGTGATTGATCCGTGAATTCTGAATGCAATTCGTTTATGGAAATTACCCGCACTGTAGGTTTTTCTTTTTTTTTCTTTTCACTTTTTTTTTGCACTACGAACGAACTATAAGTATATAAAGCGCATATCATCAAACTTATCTTAATAGAAAACGCAAACGCAACGTAATTAGTAAAAGTTATTTAGTTAATTGCATTTAGGCCAAGAATTCCAGGATAAACTGTTATTGACGGGCAGAACGTTTGACTCCACTTGTTTAATATAATAGACGAAATTAAAACTGGAGATAACAGAACCAAACAAGTTTCAACATGAATTCACTCAACATTAGTATTCATTATCAAAACTGACAAAAAATAAACTCGATACTCTAATACCGTAAATTGTTCCAAAAATGACCCTGAAATATGTACAACACGGAAATAAACAACAAAACAGATAATTTATGGTATAATATATTGACCCTAAAGTGGTCCATGTCTCAAAACAGATCAGTACGTGGTACAATAATAGTCAAATTGATTTATATTGGCTGTAAAATTACTCGGACCAACAAAACATGTTGTTCTGAACGACTATTTTAAACTTACAAAACTTCTCTTCTGTTTTCTTTAATTTTAAATCAGTGAAATTCTGAATATCTTTTTTGGAATTAATATAATTTTGAGGATCCATTTTTCAATTTATTTCAAAAACTTAGACTCATTTTTAATATTCAGTTTCATAATTTAGTCATATCTTGGTAGGATTAGCGACAATTAATTTAAAATTCATAGTTAAAATTATCAAATCTCAACCATAATTTGAAATAAAAAAAACTCATCAAATTCACAAACTCTATTTAAATTCAATTTAAAGTATATTTTAAATCTAATAGTATCTTTTTTCAATTAAACTAATAATAAAGCGTACTCGAGCCAACTGGCTTACAAATCCGTCGCCACAAGTCGCGTCTGCGGAGACAAAGACCGATGCTATTGGCAAGCTGCTTCAGAGTCGACAATGGTGCGCTCTGTAGTCTGAGAATCGAGTTGGCTGACTCAGGATGTTAGTCCTAGGTTCGCTTCCAGGGTGCAGCACGTCTCGAGCCACTTGTTGCGAAACTTTCATGTATGACGCAAGATTTGAGTTGAATTGAGTGTTGAGGAAACAGGAAAGTTATCTTTCGTCATTCTTCCGTGTTCATCCAACACACAAACAAGTACGTGTCAAAAAATATTCAACTTTTCAACCGGAACATCAAAATTTTGAAGGAATTACGAATCAAAAATAAGGAATAAACATTAAGGAACATCAAGAGGGTAAGTTGAAATTCAAAATTTAGAAAAATTAATCAGTTTTTGAAGGTTTTATGAAGGAAATGAGTTAAAATGAGTATGGCGGTGTGTGTTGCGAAATCTTTTCTATGTGCGTACGTAGGGAAGTGATTGCACATACCAAAGCGTTATTTTTGCCAATGTATAAAAAATAAATGCCAATTTCCCTTCCCTGCCTGCATTATTATTGTTGCGAAACTTTCACTTTTGCTCGTTCACTGTTCACGAATTCCTTCCGGAATTTGTAAGTTATTTTGTTAATTAATTAATTAATTCTAACTGTTTGGTATTTTATTTTGTCATAATTTTTGTTGGGTATACTATGCCAAGCATTTTAAAAATATAAGCACACTATTAAATATTAATTTGCATTCATCGTCTAACAATTCGTAGTGTTCGAATTTCTTTCCATTTTTGGCGTACGCAAGAAATGTACCCCTAGTAGTAGGAATATAACTCAAGTAGTTTTTTGTTATTATATTGTAATATCATAATTCTATTGTCTGAAAACATTTCAATTAATAGTCTTATATTTTTATTTAAGCATTTTTTTTTAGAAAAATGTAGGCACATTAATGAATATTCCAATATTCGTACATTTGACAATCCTTCCCCATATTACCTAGAGTTCATGTAGCTTTCTATTTGGCATGGGGAAGGTACCCTTAGTAGTAGGAAAATAACGCCTTAAGCTTCTGGTAGAGAAATAAACAGTTCTCTTAAATTCAGCTGGGAAGCCATTCAATTAGTGACAAGAAATAACGCTGAGAATATTGGAGATCAATATTTATTTCCAGGAAAAGCGAATCCTACGGTCATCTCTGTGCTAAAAGCCGGTCCGATTGTTGACAACAGTGCAAGCTGAAATTCTTGACCATTATAAAAAAATTACTTCCTGAAGTAGGTATAAAAATTGCCGATTTATTTTGAACTCATTACAAGAAAATTTCACCCGGTTGGGCGAGTT
>JAQFYE010001811.1:0-20894 GCA_034694305.1 Protaphorura glebata | reverse complement strand
GATTTGCGATTAAGGATTAATTAATCCCAATCCGGATTAATAATCCTTAATCAATAATCGGGATTAACCCAACTCTGTCTATTGTGATAAGCACATACAGAGAAATTGTTAGCTTCTCACTGCCATTCGACAAATTATGTTTTCGATGACAATTACAAGCATTTTCTCGGGATCTGAAGTTGAATCTGAAGAGAACTATTTCTCTGACTTACATTCTTGGTAGAAACTGATGGGTACTACAAGATCCTAGAAATGCCTAAGACGCTCTTAACGCCTTCCAGAGAAGGCAAGGATTTAAGGAAATGCTATTTCTGGAGAAAGTCTTTGTTCATTCATACACAATATAAACCCATAGACTTCCGTTATTGTCTCTTCTCGAGTTCGAACCACGATTTATCATAAATACAATCATGTCAATGTTTAAGTTCTACGAATATGTGCGAAAAGGTTCTGTAATTGACGTTTGAAAGTTCTACACATTTTCAAATGAGGATGTAGAAGGATCATTCTGATCCCACTTTCACAGGAAAAGCATTGGTACGAGTAAAGACCCTGTTGCGTCGTATGCATTTAAGCTACGCTGGCACCAATGTGGGTGAAAGTTTTAAAATTGTTCAATATTATAATAACAAAAGCGATTTGCTGTTGTATTCCTAGAAATAAGTTCTGAAAGTTTTGACACCGTTATTATTCGGAATCCTGTATGTCATGCATATAAGCTCAAGCTCTTCATTTTCTCACTGGAGAAAGTTTTGGTGTCTCGACTACATGTTGACGGGATGGTCTTGCAGAATTCTGTAGGCTTGTCATCATGGATACAGAAATATTGTGAGGATTCTGGCTGAAGGTCTTGTTGGTTGAATGATCGAGCTCTTTGGTTTTAAAAATCTAGAGAGATACATGCGAAATACACTTTTCACTTCCGTTCTGTCCTAACCCGTGGTTACATTCTCTAAGCCTATTTGAGTTCGAGGGTAGTCGAAAATCCCTTTTGGTTCAGAGTCTTTGATAATGTAATTTGTAGTATATTATGTTAGAACATGTAAAAGTCATAAGCTGTTCCCAGGAATGGAATCGACCCGAAATCATGACAATGACACAGAGGACAAATGCCTGGAAACCTTGAAGTGAGCTTTTGAGGAGCCTCTGGCACTCCTAGCACTCGTATTACGATGAAACCTGTTGAAATAGACAATTTAATTTTCGTTTATTGAGTCAAATTTCGACGAAATAAGCAAAGGAATTGAAGTTGTTGGGTTGGATGGAGATTGGTTCGTTGGTTAGTTGTTATTGATTAGTTATAAGTTTTCTTCACTACTTTGACTTGGGTTTCGCTTAACTAGATTCTCTCTCTCATGTCATGTAAAAAGTCATCATCAAATGACTACGTGAATGTTTTTGACATGATGGAATATATAATGTAATGGAATGGAATGTTATGGATGGAACAAAGTGTTAGGAAACAGCACGTTGTTGACATTTACATTTATATGGAAATTATTATGGTTCTGGTACATACACTATGTAGATAGATGATGATGATGATGAAATGATATCGTTAAAACAAATGCTGGCAGAGAAGAGTTTGTTTTATCCATGCATGATTGCATCTAAACCGTATTATTTGACCCCGGCATGTGGAACCGGCCCGAACCGCCTGCATGTCGATTACTAACTCTACATCTCTATTATTATGTGACGCCGATGCTCGCACCGAAGCTTATAAAATAAAATTTCACCTTTCATAGGAAACCATATTCTCCGACTATTTCGGCTTTGATATCAAAAACATGGCTCGGTATGTTATAGAACGATTGTGGACAGATTCGTTGAATCTTTGGGAATGGAATTTGTCTGCATCTGAAGGTTGAATTGATTGAATTGCAAGACATAGGATTATGATTATAAGGTCACCTTAATTCTGCGTAGCATCTGAAATTATTCTCTTATTTAGTCGCTTTCATGAAAATTCTAATAGAAGCCGGGTTCGATTGTATAGTAACCGGGATACGACTGGACTGCTTTCTCTGTCCATAGAAAGTCATTTGATTTGGAGCGCAAGTTGGGTCAAATTCAAATTGTCATTATAGGAGTAGAAGTTCAGGCAACTAGTTGAAGATTTACGGTGGTAGTATTTGAGAATGTCGCATGGATATTAGCTGAAAACATAAGGCTATTTTGCACTACCGTTATTGCTTGGATTGCTGGCCTATCATCATCTGGTTGATGAGATCCCGCAACATTTAGGTGGTTGATTTTATACGCTCGAAGAAAGTATCATAGAAGCTGTGGTTAGCTGGCGAAAGCGAACTTTCTTTTCGTAATATCTTGTTTAGTTTTTTCTAGATATTGTGAACTGGTTATGGAAAATTTCGATATATTCCATTTTGTAGATATTCGACGATTAGACGATTTCGTCAAAATCAGAATTAAATGAAAAGCATATTTTATGTCGAACCATTTATTTTAGATGCGTTTGAATTGGTGATCGAATTTGTTAAATTGTTCTGTGATATTTGGGTGATAGTGATATCGGAGACGATCCTATGCAAAATCGGACGTCAACTGTAGGTTGACAGATATGGTTTTCAGATGTTTGCTCAATTGTATTTCTAAAACGAAATGTATATTTTTTTTCAGTTGAGAAACATTCAGAACGTGATTCGGCTAACAAAGCAGAATATTGATGCTCTGAACGATCGATTTGCTGGTTTCCAAGATCCACCTTCCATGTATCTCCAGGTAAAATTTCGTCATAGTCTTATCAATTTTGTTTATTCCAGCGTGTAGCGAAATGTATTCTATTCCTATTGAAAATATTCCATTCGATCAGGTCATTAAACATGTCAGCTTATGTCATACTCATTCGTGTGAATTGATTTCTAGGAATATTCTGAACTGACGAGCAAATTACATGATTTGGAAGGGAAGGAACAAGAACTGAAAGAACATATGACTAGCGAGTCAAATCTTCGAGACACATCTCCTCCACTTCCATGTAACAACTCTGAGGAATATCCAAACCCACAGTGCTTAACTTCAGGTCTGTTCTTTTGTTTTCTCCCGAAAATCATAAGCCATGAAATAATTTTGCATTTGCATCTCCTGAGAATTTTTTGTTTTCCGGTTTCTTCCTGTCTAGACTCTAGACCATTATTACGGCAAAGTGAATGTCAAATGTCAAACCAAACTTACGAATTATTAAAATAGCTTTAGCAGTCTTGTACCATATCTAATTTCCGTGCTGCTTTGTGACTCCAGTTTTCGGTATTTCGTATAGTTAGCTCAAATCAAATTATTTTATAGATTACCCTTATAGCTTTTCACAATGCGTCTGGAGTAACTTTTTGTGCTTCACTCTGAAATCCAACTTCTCATGGGCAAATTTTTCCTAAGGTACACGTAACAAGTTCAGATTTCGTAAGAAATTGTAGACTAGCTTTCGATTTCCTAGTCGCCGGGAAAATCCTCGGTAGCCATACACCTGCTTACAGTGATCGCTGTCATGTATAGCGATTTAACCCGAAGGAACCCATCATTCAGAAAATTCTCAAAAAATGGACGGCGTACATAAAAAATGATACCACCTGAGTAATTTACAGTTGGAATTGTTTTAGGTGATGAAGGATTGTCTCCTCGGTCGCCGTTAAAGTCAGTGATTAGGGCGCACTTGCCCAATCAGCAGAGAACTTCTGTACAAGTAAGTATTCCTAGAATATCAGTGTAAATTAATTTTCAGTGACGTGTCTAGCTCTTCAAAGACGTACCATTTAAATTGAATCAAACTCTTCTCTAATAAATGGATTGATTTTTGTATTAGGTTAAACCTGGTCAAACTGTAAGGGAAGCACTTGCGAAAGCGATGAAGAGAAGGAAACTTCCGTCGGAAATGTGTGCTGTGTTCAAAATATCTTCATCAACAAAAGTAAACTTAATTTTGACAAAGCATCTGCCTTCCTACAATATTAATTACTCACTCAATCAATTTGTGTCTCCTGCTCAGGTGCAAGTACCATGGGAAGCTGAGATTTCCAATCTAGAGGGGGAAGATTTTATTGTAGAAATTCTTGACAAATTTCCTATCACTACCAGTATCTCACATAATTTTGTAAGTTGGTAATAATTAATTTCCATTTATACCTGTTGTACTAATTTGTGTACATTTCTTTTCAGGTTCGAAAGACATTTTTCTCTTTGGCATACTGTGAATGCTGTCGCAGGTTACTCTTCCAGGGATTTCATTGTAGAACATGCGGGTATCGATTTCATCAAAGATGTGCTGCTGGTGTCCCAGCTCTTTGTCAACAAGTCCGAATGCAAAATACGTACTATCAAGTGTTAGTTACCCACAATTTGTCCCAGTTCAATTTTGATCAGTTGTTCGAATTGAGAATGATTAAATTTTAATTAAATTTGTCCAGTTTATTAGCACAGACGACAGAGCCGTCCGCTGATATTGGAGCTCGGCCAAATTCTCCTCCTAGTGTAAAACAACATTTCCCAAGAAAAAATCACCCGCCACCTTTGGGGCAAAGAGAACGTTCGACCTCTGCCCCTAATGTATGTTATAATTTAGTCGGACAACCGACTGATATCCCAGAAGATTTTCTGCAAAGAATGGCCAAGGGAACGTACACGACTCTGCACGGTAACCACCATTATTTCATGACTCTGTCTAGTGAGTTCAACTTTTATTTTGTTTTTATTTTGTATTTACTTATATTATACATAAATGATCATGAAGTCCTCCGGTTAGTCAGTCACATAGGCTGCAATGGAAGCAAGAAACTTTATGGGAGAAATATTGTGCGAAACATAGATAACATATTTTCAATACAATCAGAGCTTGTTGCTAGTAGTAGAAGTATAGAATGTTTACTTTTTCTCATTTTATGAAATTCATGTTTTGTATTTTACTCTCATTTTACACGGCACCTCTTCGTGTCCACACCCACCGCATTCTGATCTGTCCTCGACTAGAATCTAATTGTAAATTCAAATTTCCTAAATACATTGAACTTTTTCCTTTTCTTCCTCGAGAGATGTTTCAAGGTTACATGTACACCCAAAACGTACTTAACCATTTATCTCTAGAAATCCATTTCAGTGTCTATTTCTCATTGAGAATCCGGCGAAATTGTTTACATTTTTATGATTCAGTCAGGTCTTAAGAATGAATCTCATAAAAGACAAGATTGCTTATGATTTTCAGTGCTAGTTTGAGTTCACAGCTTCGACATGCACGGCAATATTTTGTCAAACCATCTTTCATTGCCAATTATTTATAATTTTCTGATTAGAATTGCCTTCACTGCATCTGCAAAGCACAGTACATTCTGAAATAACTCTGTCGAGGCCAGATTGTTTCTAAATGTGACATTTTTATATATTATTTCACGATTATTGTGGAATTTCTTTTTGTATTTGCATGACGCTGATTGCATGTATTGGTTGTTGTACGTTGGATGTTATTGTGCTTTAGAATGGTGGCCCTTTAGTAGTGGACGAGGCGAGCATGTAGGAATCACTGATGGGGGAGGGTCACAGCCCCGGCCACCGCCCTCGCATGGGTCGCTCCCATGGGCTGTCGTCCCTCTCGCCAGTCTCGCCATGGGCGTTGTCTTTGGACCAAGTTCGTACAACCTCTTTTAATTATTTTTGTTCCACTAAAATATTCTCACAACTCGCTTTCAATGTTTATCTAGGGATATTTTCATTTATTTTTCTTCACCATCATGATTAATTATTTTCATTAACTCTTATGTTGTTGCTTTATTTCGAATTATCATCCTCAATTCCGTTGAATTTGAGTTGTAGGACGAATGGGAAGAATAAAAGTAAGATTTGAAGTATTTAATTTTGTTATCCTTCCAAACCAGGAGGTCCTTATATGGGTATTGGTGGGACTGGAAGCCATAATGTGACAAGTCCTGTGGGTAGTCCAACGAAAGTTTCTCTTAGTCAAAGTGCCCAAGCGTCACCGACGAACACTCTACGACCTTGTCGACCTAGAGCACGCTCTGCTGATGAAAGTAGTAAGAAGGTGAGTAAGAGGCGCAATTTGTGTACAGTTCCGATTTTATCTTACAACGAATAATTCAGAACAGTATAAAATTTGTGATTTAAATTTAGGTAAAGACATCTCGAGAGTATGTGGAAGATTGGGAGATTTCGGCTGATGAAATATTGATGGGACATCGAATTGGTTCTGGTTCATTCGGAACCGTCTTCAGAGGTCTTTGGCATGGTCCGGTGGCAGTCAAAACACTTAATGTCAAGGACCCAACACCTGCCCAACTCCAAGCTTTCAAAAATGAAGTTGCCGTCCTCCGAAAGACTAGGTGAGTCTTTAAACATGGGCATATTTTTCAGTTATTTGAGTAGATTTCTATAATGAACCACTAATTAATTTGCAGACATGTCAATATTCTATTATTCATGGGATGCGTAAGCAAGCCTCAACTGGCCATCGTGACACAGTGGTGTGAAGGATCTTCACTGTATAAACACATTCATGTAATCGAATCCAAGTTTCCATTATTGACGCTCATAGAAGTCGGGAGGCAAACTGCACAAGGCATGGAGTAAGTTCATGTAGCAATAAACCGTCAATTTATTGGTATTAATTTTCTGTGAATTATCTTTCAGTTACTTACACGCGAAGAATATCATCCACAGGGACCTAAAAAGTAACAATATCTTCTTACACGACGATTTGACTGTCAAAATTGGAGATTTTGGTCTGGCAACTGTCAAGACACGATGGTCTGGATCTCATCAATTTCAGCAACCTTCTGGTCAGTGGCTTTGTCATGATACAGCACGATTTTTGTCAAACTTATGCAAGTGATTCAATCTTTGAGTGGAATCTTTTAAAACTAACAGGCTCGATACTCTGGATGGCTCCTGAGATTATCAGAATGCAGGAAGAAAATCCGTACAGTTTCCAATCAGATGTTTATGCTTTTGGTATTGTTCTATTTGAACTTCTTACTGGCCTGCTGCCATATGGTCACATCAATAATAAAGATCAAGTAAGTTTTTTTTAAGAATGATTGACTGCAAAGTGCGTAAATTAAGTCCAATATATCAGAATAAGGTTAAGGTAATATGTCACTGAATTCCAAGTTGGTTAGGGGAGAAATTAATTTTATTATTTTCGAATCAAAAGGTTGACTACAATACGTATTTTATTTCAGATTCTGTTCATGGTCGGCCGGGGATACCTTAGACCAGATTTGAATTCTTTAAGATCTGACACCCCAAAAGCACTGAGACGTCTTCTGGAAAACTGTATTATGTTTGCAAGGGATGAAAGACCACTCTTTCGTCAGGTACGACAATCTAGTTTTTCCGAATTTTGTGGTTAGTTTTTTAATGAAAATTTATTTTCGTTTTCAGATATTGACATCCTTAGAAAGTCTATTAAGTTCGCTGCCCAAAATTCATCGGTCTGCCTCTGAACCTTTATTGAATCGCACTCATTTACAATCGGATGACTTTTTATACGTGTGTCCTTCCCCGAAAACTCCGATTAATACTCAGTTTGGTGCCTTCCCATTCTTTTCGACCGGTGCCAATATTTAAGTCGGTCATTCTTTCGGCATTATCGCAACTACAATTTGAATAACTTTGACCTCTATCACAATATGGATTTTCGATTTTTGTTCTATGACTGGATTACTTCCTCTACTACTTCGTACTCGGAAAATCCATGAGTTGGGTGAATACCTTTCTACTTGCAGCGTCTCGGGATTTTCACAAAACCGTTACTACATACGTTAGATTATGATACACTAATTGGTGTCAAGAAATTGAACGCACAGCCAATAGTTGTACTTAAAAGGTGGACTCTCTAAGCTAGTAATAACAAAAGCGAAATAATTGGGGCTGATGCAAATGGAGCTGCACAATCATCAATGCATTTTAAAGTTTCCAAGAAGTACATATAGGATTTTTCTATATTTAGTTAGTACTACGTGTAAGCGTGGGCCCTTTTACTTGTTATACATATAAATCATGCAACCTGATAGACGTCCTCTTCACCGTAGAATCCTTCTCACGGTCTGGTTCGAGGAATCTGCCTGTTTTGAATAAGTCCCACGGTTCCAACAAAGAAACGGAATACAAAAGCTGTAGAGCGTATATATTTTTTAAAAATAGTTGAGATGAGAAGAATTAGAATTTAAATAATTAGAAGCTAGATAAAAGAAGAATTGGACGAGTATTTTCCAGAGTCAATTCTTAGTAACCCTTCAATTTCTCCGGAAAATGAAAGTCGTTGAGTATTTCAATGCCGGCAGTTCAACTTATTTTTTAAAATGTTTTCATTGAGTTCACATAATCTACAATGTCAAGCAGATTTTCTGATTGTGATTTGTTTAAAGTTTGACGTGATTTTAACGCAGTTCTTTATAGACTAAAACTATCCATGTTATTATTAATTTTGTTTCCACATGAAGTGTTGTTTAGCTTTAACACTTTCCGTATACTAATATTGTTATCTGGGTTATTTGAACCCTTTTATAATCAACCGCCCGATAATACTTAATTTTAAATCCAGGCAATTTACAATATGTGCATTAATGTGTCAGTCGATTGATTTTTATTTACTTGCCCTGATTGTACCCAGCAACGATTTTACTTGATTGACAATTTTACGAATTATGATATTTTTAGATATATGTTATTGCCTCGAGTGTGCATTTGTCCATCGTCATGTTGTGTGAATATATTAAGAGGTAACGGAACCTCGTAAAAATCAATTAATGACATGGAAATTATTAGTGGACGATGCACGTACATGGTATCGTCCACCCCGCTGTACTTATCATTATGTCCGTCAATTTATATCTATACAATAAGTTCGTCAGAATTGATTGGGTTTTTAATATCATTCACACACAACGAATCGTCGTATTAATTATAATTTTTTTACTCCACTTATCGTAGAATTAAATAAAACTTTGCTCATTTAGAGAGTTAGTAACAGTGCCAGCCAATATTTTAAGCGTAATTGATTGCATTTTTTTTGCAATAGTCCATTTATGCGACCTCAACCCAATTTATTCGTTCGAACGATGACTTAATATGCAGAACAGACAGCAATAGTCGTTCCCTATTTCGACCCTACTGGTATTTAGGATTCCTACATTTAACAAAAAGACTGTTGAGGGGTTGGAACGAAACGTAATGAAAGGCAAATAATAAGAGACAGGTGAACAAAATCATGCTAGAAATGTGATAAACCTCTATTCCATAGTAATGAATTATTTCGGAGAGGAAAAGAGAATTTTTCCAAAATTACACTCGTAATTAGACTTGTTTTTATAATAGGTTTCTTCATTTGAGCTCTGATTTGGTATTTTTACGTTTTTACGTTTAAATATTAAAGCTCTTGCAATGAAGAAACCTTAAAAAACTGGTCATCTGGAGTCGTAAATCTTGGATTAAACTGCAATGTTTTCCTCAGCTCATTTTCAGTCACTTATCAAGAAATTAAGTAACTAGTACTAATTTAATGTATTTGACATCAGGAAAATATGTGTAAGTAGCTTAATTAATTGTGTATCGGATGATTTGAAAAATGTAAGCCTCATTATTAGTGTTATAATTTAAAATGTGACGCTGGGCGAACTATTATTGCGTGTAAGACGCTGCAGCGAACGAAAAGTGTAGCTATAAAATTGCATTTTTATTCAGAGTTTTGCCAGAAAATGTTTTGTTTCATTTGTAAGACTTTTGGCGGCTCGAAAAATACGTACGTAAATCTAGTGTTGGCGTAGCCAAGAAAACCTAACCTTAATTTTAATTAGCTCTTGCCAATTTATTGAAAGTCACAATTTTCATTTGTAAACGAAGTTCGATTAATTTGGCAGAATTGTTTTTCGCTTGGTTCATGATTAAGAACCATATAAGATTATTTCAGTGCTGCTAACTGTGAAATTATCTAATACATGTTTCGAAATCGAGCATTTAAAAGTTGTTTAGTGTTAAAGACATTATAATTTTAACTTAATCTAAATTGGGCTAAGAAGACAATCGTCAATTTGTCATTCCCCCCAAGTCGCCAATGGTTTAGCTGAAAGCATAAAAAAGATGGAGTCATGTAATTAAAGTGTAGTTAAAGGAATTATTGTTGAGACGTTTTCAAAATGGGCTGAAAAAACTGAGAGAAGGTACGTAATTTCTAATTGACATGATCTCAGTTTGAATTAAATATTATGTAAGTTAGTTTGTAATTTGTGGAGATTTGGCCTTCTTACTACGTACGCATTTTTATGCAAATGTCAGATTTTTATGTGAGAATGTAATTCGTACAAGAACTTGTTTTGTTTACGTTATTAAAAAAGTTGGGATAATTTGTTGTAGACAAGTGCGGGATGCGTGGGTTTAACTTTTTGTAATTCGTCATTAGATATAATGAACGACCTATCCGCTCCGTATGTAGTTAATATCTTACATATTAAAGCACCCAATGTGGTAAATAAAACATATTCAACATTCAGACTCAAAGACTACAAAATTATTTACAAGTGGGAGGCTAGAGTTTGATAACATTTTGAATTTTCATTTGAAAATTGACTCCCTGGATTTTATCTGGGTGAATTAGTTTGTTAGAACTTTTCTTTCTTAGAAGCTATCATACATATAGTTATTTCCTGACATTTTGTTTTGAAGATGGCTTAAATTTTATTTAGTATTTTTTCGAAAATGGTTGGAAACGTTCATCTAATACGAAATAAAGGAAAAAAACATAACAGATCATGTCGTGGCTATATTATTGGAAAATTCCAAAAATCTGGCCTTGGGAATTGTAGAAAATACATTCAAGCTGCAACTGCTAACGATTTGTTAGGCGAACGACTTGGAGCCGTTCTGTCTTTTCTGGAAATGATTACGTATTATAATAAAGTGTACGCACTAGAACGCTCAAAATAAATGGCGAGGAACTTATATATTTCAAAAGTACATTTGTCATTTAAGTACAAGTTAATGAAGAGGTCAATTGCAATTGCGAACATCATTGTTCAGAATGCGATAGCTGCCACAGTTTAGGTTGTCTGACCGAATTGCACATTCATGAGGAAGCAAACGGTTTTTCATCACATACGAGATACGAACAGTAACTTAAGAATATTGATAAATTAGAAAGACAAACAAGTTCATTTAAAATTGAGTTTTTCTTACACATCTCATCATTTTGGCATAACAAACATAGGTACAAAATTATTCACAGATTGCGTTTTCAGGAATGATCATACATGTGTTGCGTTACATACATACTTGTTAAATAAAATTCGTTAAAAAAATCGTGTAAGCAGTAGAATTTAAAACTAAGATTGTTAAAATTCATCATCAGAAGAAAAATAACCATAATGTTGGGATCGTTCAGAAACATATTTGGTCTGATTTCTTTTCCTAGTTTTCTTGATCGTATTTGCGAACATAGTTGGCCCTTCATAAGCAAGAATAGCATTTTCCCTTAAAGGTGTCTTTCTTTCACGCAAGTTGTAGCCGTGTGAATTTGGCTGTAAGACAAAAAAAAAACAGTATCAGTGATAATTTCCTAGTTTGTCAACTAAATATAAATGCCAAATCCAAAATATCTTACTGAGGTTGTTGTTGAACTTAAGTTCCCGGTACTGGTGTCCTCATTTTGAGTTCGACTTGATCCAAAAAACCGTTGGAATAGTGGCACCTTTTTGGCAACCTCAACCGTCACGCTTTCACCACCAGTCAGATCTCCAGAGATATCAGCCAACTCTTGAGACAGGTTCTCCGTGTCCGAATCGTTTGTGTAGTTTGAGTAAGTATTCGTGCTCGAAATGTCCGAAGCGTTATCGTCCACATCGGCTTCAGCCTGAGCAATTTGAGGCTTGCCCTCATCGTCTTCACACTCTAATATCTGCTTTGCTTCAGAGAGAACTTTAGGAGGAACGGGCACACCATTTCTTGACAGTTCTAAAAATCATAATGAATGTGTTCAAAAGTGTCATAATATGTATAGTGTATATTCATGTAATTTCATGTTAACATTGTCTTACCAGTTACAAATTCCATCAAAATCTCCATGCGCCCGTGCAATTCTGCCAACATATTATTATTCATGGCATGGTAATCACGAAAACGTGCGGCGGTCCAAATCATAATGAACACACCAATCAAAGCAGCCAGTCGTCGAAGCCACCAAATCCACTCTTGAATTTCTTCCTGAAACAATTTAAAAAATCAGAATTAAAATTACACAAAAACAATAATTAGATGAACATTTGATTACTTCTACTCACCGGTGCAAAGTTCCTTTCAGATTGTTCCAACCAGCTGTACACGTATCTTTCGGAGATTAGGGAAAGAATGGTGAGGCAAATCAACCAGAAACGAGCTCGGCGAGTTCGTGGAGTGGCAGTGGCGATGAAACCAAAAATGAGTGAAATGAAATAAAATCCCATCATATCAAGCAAAGACATTTCCCCTTGAATCCATGAAACCAATTTTTGTGTCCGAGTGAGCTTCTCAAAAATCTCTGCAAAAATGAGTCTATGATCTTCAACTGAATGTCTGGGAGAAAAAGATTAAAATAGTATTTTTGAAACAACTGCGCATACATGAGTTCCGAATGGTTAGATTTAAAATCATGCGTTTTGAAGTTACCTAAAATCATCAAATACGTCCTTGAATCGAACCACAACATTAAATAAAGAATGTTGATCCTTCAATATGCCTGATTGCATTTTCTCGGACTCCTTTTGTGATTCAAGAATCTCCTGTTGCTTCTCATCTTGTTCTCTCAAAGATCTTTCTGCATTTAAAGCTGCTTCGCTCAATCTGTACAAAAATAAATAACTACAATACTATCAACTAATATTATTATTTTATCCACTGAATATTACTTACCTGTTAATTGATTTATCATTCTCCTCCCTCCAGACCTCAGACTGAACAAAAAAACAGATAGTTTGAGTTTGGAGAAAGAAGTCCCTGAATGTATTCATTCCATCAGAACCCAAGGCTCGATAACAGCTTTGAAGTGCATCATTTGGCCCACATAAAAACGGGGTTAGATACGTCATTTCGTTGAAACATGACGTAAATTTCAAAGCAAGACGAGATTGAGTTTCCTGATCCAAATCCTTGCAAGCCTGATCCATTCCTTCTAAAGCTGATTTCCAGCATTCTCCAATTCTTGGAAGTTTTGACATCGAGTACAGCTTGTCCAAATTTTCTTTACCTTGCTTGTATTGATCATCGAGGGACGTCGAGGAACTGTCATACGTCCGTGCAAGAGATGAAGCGAACACATGTTTTTGTATAACCACAAGTATCACGAAATAGAGAGCAAAGAATCCTCCAGCCAAACCACGTTCTGACAAGTTAATCCACATTTTGACAGTTTAGATGTACAAGTACAGGATGAGCAGCACAAATCTAGAGTAACGAATAAAAGAAATAAAAAAAATTCAATAGTTATTAGAAGACCCTATCTATAAAATAAAGTTAACGCTTGTAATCAAGGGTAGAACAGACAAAGACCTGCACGGGTGGCTATGGTGGGTTCTACACACGTCAAAACACATATATAAAATTAAAAAAAAAAAAAAAAAAAAGACCTGCCAGACTGGGTTGTTGTTCACTGATAACTTTCTAAATTAACTTAGATTTTAGTGTCCTTTTATCTACTAACCGAATTATTTTGTAGTCGGAAAATAACTACCATATTTTGTTTTCGTCTAACAATTTCAAATTATTTTTGTTTTATTTAGAGGAAGTGCTGGTGCTGAACTTACGATAAGTTCCGATGGAACTCCTTAAATAATTCTCCGTCTGATGACGAAATGTTATCTATGCGATAAGACAAACGGACAAAATCGTCAATAGGTCACCTTTAGTACTGGTATAATAAAGAAAATCCAATGTGACTGTAGCTGTAGTACAGAGGAATATTATTAAATAAGAATTTAAAACACACTTTCATCATGACTACTAAATAATTTTTAATTCTACGTATCTCTCGATTTGATAAATGATGACAATACATAATTTAGTTTAACCGTAACACTAAAACCAGAAATTATTTGTATAAAATACTGAAAAAATATTCAGAATTTCTTCAAGCTTTGCATTTGGGTGGATCAGCTTGGAGCTTGTCGTTAGAGTTGAGTTAGTGACGCGGACACGAAATTGTTGAAATTGACGGAGATAAAAAATGACATGTAATAATAAAAGCGTGACTTACACAGTCATAAACAGACAGCAAGGAGTTGACACTCACTCTGGTCACCGACAGGTCAGAGGATATAAAAATTGTAAATTACACTGTTGAGCTTTTAAGTTAGTTTTGTGACGGTTGACGGGAAAATGAGTAAAATGTAAGGAGAGCGTTGGGAGTTAGTTGATTCAATTTCAAATTTGGCTTCAGAATTCCCACGCTTCTCGGATTTGCTCAAAACCACCAATCCAAGCGCAGAGAGATGTAAATAAACATGCAGAGCAGGAATGCGAGTTCCAGGAATTCCGAAATGTCAATAATAACAATTTATTGGCAAGGCCACGAAAATGTCCAGTTTTTCTCCAAGACAACTGGGGATGCATAGCTAATTTCAGATTTTCGGTGGGGATCTCTGGTTCAGGACCGCTGAAATTGATCCAAATCCGGAGCTTCAACACCAAAAAATTTCTGCGATTCATGACATTTATTTGTAACACAAACTTTCTTACTCAAGAAATTTTTTTAAAAAAATTACGAAGTTCTAGCTAACCTAAGTTTTTCATGCAAATATTATAACAGTAAAAGTGTGTTCCAAAAATGTCATAGTAGGGGGAGCTACTAGACGCGTATTTTTAACATGTAGCTTATGGGAGCCGCCTTGGTGTTGTTTTCTTGTTTTATATGAACCTGTTGTCCAGGACATCGCGAAACTTTGGGTGACCTCCAGGTCAGAAAATGGGTCAAATGTAATGTACGTGTAAGATTCTAATTCAGGCTGACCAACCGTACTCTTTTTAGGAGTACAGTACTCTTTTTCGATCGGCTGTACTCCTAGAAAATTTTGTACTCCTTTGTACTCTTTTTGAAAATTTTGTACTCCTGTGTACTACTTTTTCAGAAATATTTGTATATTATGCCAATTTTCTGACTAAAAACTAGTTTTACATGCAACTTATGTTAAGAAAAGTGTCAAAAAAATTTCGCCTCCGGCGGGCGTCCGTTTCTGACACTAAAGCGAAAGAAGTAGAACCCCTGTTCGTGCCTACGTGGCAATTCGTTGTAGATAAAACGGCGAAAAAAAGTAATTCATTGTAGATAGAATGGCCAAAAAAAGTAATTCATTGTAGCTAAAATCAAAATGTCGAAAAATGTACTCCTTTCAGACTACGAAAAGTTGGTCACCCTGTTCTAATTATAAACCAGGTCCACACCGACGCCTCACGCCGGTATGGAAAAATTGAGGCGTTGGTGAAGACTGAACTTGTCTCCGGCATTTTAATTGATTGAAGCATAATGAATATTTCATGAGCAGTAACGGTAAAGCCTGTTCAGAGTTCAGAGAGACAACGAATGTCAACAAATGGTGTTTCAAACATTTGTATGGCATGAATCGTAACGCATAAGAAAATATTCATAGGAAATGACTGATTAAATGCCCGGGCGCTTAATTAAAATTTGAAGTTTCTGACCAGGGCACTGGGGCAATGCGAACTATGCACTCTTATGGAGTGTGCAACGACGTTTAGTACGGACCTTAATCGGTCATTCCCGGTATATTAATATTAGAAATTATTATCTTAATCCCGTCATCACACAACTCGGGACAGTCAAGTCCGGAGTATAAGCCCCAGTGTTTTTCTTTGCGAAATAATGTCAAAATTTAATTTCAAGCAAAAAGTAAAAATTGTGTAACAAAAAGACTTCGTATTAGTGTATATTCGTACTTCTCAACTTCTCATCGCGCATCGACCCACGAAATGTGTGCAGCTCAGCTCTGCTGAACGAAACATGAGAATTTCTGTCTCAAATCTCAATCGAATGCAGTGGTATAAACTTGTAGCCAACTTAACTCTGTAAATCTTTGGTGAGTTCACACCGCTAATGACAAAAGAGTTACCACCAGAGCCTTTAACTGAAGTACTCGTCTGCATATTATAATTTACCACCTGCAGTCTCTGAAACAAAATATTGTATTGTTTGTGTGAAGCACCCATATTTATATGCGAGATTACGTCCCAATACGCCCCACAGAAACTTATACGCACTAGAATGTTTAATATGACTCCACTAGCAAATCTATCACTCTGTCGGTCACAATAACGGATTCATCCAATTGTTCTAAAAAATGAAACTATCGGACTTCTCCACTAGTGTTTTCCGTTCACCTTTTAGTACTTACGAAATGAAATGAACGGTAAAAAATTCTTCGAATCCGAGTTAAACATTGGTTGAAGTTTATTGAAATACATATGCTATTAAAATTAATCCAAGTCAATGTCGTGATTTTATAAACATAAACAGTGAATAAATATTTTAAACCAAGCCTTTAAGATAAATTACCTTTACACTCCATTCCACAATTCTGTATACATCATAGGATGGTAATAATACATGCAAGACAATGAAGACAAATGGTTAAAGTAAACTGAAACCGGAATTAGGAACTCTGATTAATGAAAGCTATCAAATTATGATTGATTGTACCTTGCTATGACTGAAATGGAGAAATATTTTTTTCAACCCCTGTAAGAACCTATTCTGTTACTTAAAGTTGTTAGCTATAGTTTTAAGTAATTATTTTTCTTTTTTTTTATAATTTTTTTCTCTACGACAGATATTCATCACTTTGAAAGGCGTATCCTCCGATAGTCTTGTTCAAAGTACAAACTTCTTGCAAGCCACATTTCGGAGTCCTCTCATCTGACTTGAAGAATTCGCCTTATGCAGATCGGTCCTGGACTTATTTCTGTACAATTTCAATTCCTCTGTATGTTCTGGATCACACATTGGCATATACAAACACGGCTCACAATATTCCCTGTGATTTTCGTAGAAAGATTTGTAGCCACCTTGAAGGATATATATCTCCGGATAATGCAGCGATGGAAAAGAATCTTCATTACATTTACGATCAGCACCCCGAATAAACCGACACCTTCAAAATTAAACGACTATTAATTTGAGAAAATCTGCATGATGTTGTATAAGTACTTAAACTCTAGCTTACATTGATGGTCCACGATGGGATGAGAACTCACAATGGAAGATAAGAATAGAGCGTTTCGTCGGTGAATCACATCCAAGTGGTTTAGGTAATTTGAACTGCAAATACTTTTCAAACACTTGTTTCTGTGTGTGAAGATTAAATGCTCCCTTGATATGCCCACCATGAAACTCGTACGGATAACGACAATCAATGATATCGAAGTTATCAACAAAATCCGAATAGCAACCATCTAGCAGTGCCGTCAACGTGTCCCCAGAGATCTGCTTCAAGCCACTGGACTTTCCATCATCAGATAATGGAAGAAGAAACCGTTTCGAGCAATCCCCAATGAGCAATAGGTCTTGTTCACCTATTAATATTAACAGTTTTTGAAGATTGGTAATGATAATAGTAAGTCAAGAATTGTCAATTTTGGATAAAATAGAAGGAAAGATCAACCTACTTTGTTCTACCGCCAGCATAGCAGAAACCGCTGGCTCTGATTGAGATCTCATAAGTTTCTTCGCCAATTCATCTGCTGATGGATCAGCAATCTTACATGGTGCGATCAGGCCAAAGTTTTCTGTCAAACTTAGACCGACTCTCAAATTCGATGGTCGCAAGACCGGCCGTGGTGCCAGGTCAGTATCATTAGACCTTGCCTTTTTATTTTGAGCCCCCGCGTTGAAATCTCTCAGTGGTAATGGACGCTTGAAGTCCAGCTAAAATAACCAATTGTCAGATTCGTTATATGCTTATGAACAACTTTGAATTAAAAGTAATATTCGAAAAGAGAGCCTACCTTGCGTGGACTATTAGGACTATCCAACGATAAAGCTCTTACTCCGATATGCAAATCATTTTCCTTTCCGGGTGTCAATATATCATTCGCTGTACATTTAATAGTTCCAGAAAATAACGAGATTAATTGTCGAGGAACACCGAGATCATGGGGAATTGCGTTTGCGAGGGCAGCACATTCCTATTTAATAAACATCAAATCAATAAAATACAAATCCTTTATTTCATAATCTGCATTCCACAAATGCATTTCCGGATAGACGAACCTCTGAAATAGTTTCCAAGGCATTAGCTGAATTGCTCCAAGACTTCGACGAAGAGGATCGCCTTGCCTGTCTCACGATGCGATTGCTCTTTGGTGAATTAAAATGTACAGTCTTTGATGTGAATTCGTCTTTACTAAACCAGTCTCCAATAGCATCGACTTCGCTATTCTGTAAGAAGAAAAATAGCTTTAAGATTGACAAAGGAAATTTTGTACCGACACGTAGGACAAATTACTAGAATGACACACAAATACTTGAAAAAAATATGGAATATTTTAAAACCCACCTTAGCTTCTTCAAATCCTTGTGCAGATGTAGCTCCACGGACATTTGGACTTCCTTTTCGAATTCCTTGTGGAAAATTTCCTAGAGTTCGTCGAGGTGTTGGCACCTTTGGCGGTGGCATATCGGCAGAATTAAACTTAATTTCAGGGCTGAGGATCAAAGATTGGAAATAGTATATTAGAAACGACGTCAAACAGCGCAAACGCAAGAATACAAATAAAGCTATTCCACTACAGCTTAAGTGGGATTTAATGGAATGGTAAAGACAATGCAAAAGTCACACTATAAATGTTTGTCAAGAAACGTAATTACCTTTTATAAATAGGGCTCAGAAAGTGTGGAGAAGTTTCGTCGAGGTCCATCCGTCCGGCCTTTGGAGACATGCTGGAAGTGAATAAGTGGATTTATTTAACAAAATTCACACATTTAATAATTTCAAACGTAGTTAGTCGCCATTAATTAATTTAACGTAAACAAATTCGATCAAAGGAATTGACTGGTCATTTAAATCCATATACAATCTAATTAATGCAAATGAACGAAGACGGGACGAATTACAAATAGTCCTTTTAGTCAATAATCGCATTCATGCCGGGTCAATGATAATAATACATTCAGTTTCATTCAGCATCTGTTGTGTATCTTTGTCAGTTTAATAAACTCTAAATCAATCAATCAATCAATCAATCAATCATCAATACAAAATAAACACATCTGATTCGGTGAAATGTAAAGCTACAAGTTACAGGAATGAAAGCGAGCGAGTGCGTACATACTTTTACTATAAGGCTCGGATCAGATAAGATAATCGCATTATCTTGTCTTATCTGACATATGTCAGATCAGATATCATCCTATCTGATCTGATTATTTCAAATCAGATCAAATATCTGATAAGTTTCGGATGTGATAATTGAATATCTGATATGATCAGATCAGATATCTGAAATGCGTCCGATATCTGACCGAAAATGTCAGATATCTGACACTTAACAAATAGAGTGTTCAATCCGATGATGATCAGATATTTGATTCGAGCTTCTGAGCTGATCTTCTGATCCGAAAATATCAGATCAGATAAAAATTAAATTATATCTTATCTGTACCTGATCTGATATCTTATCCGAATTATCTGATCCGATCCGAGACTTAATACTATGGTTATTTCTAAACACACATATAATTCTATTCTATTGGGAACAATTTACGATTTATAAATTGTACGTACTCTCAATTCTTCCCATATCAGTACTTATTGCCGCTGAATTTTTCAGACTGAGGTTCTTCTCAATCGTCCTAAAATAATAACTATCTTTAAACTTATTTAAAAGTTCCAATGGTGAAAAAAGCTGCCTATGGGCCGAATAATATTTCTAGATTGTTTCTTGAGATTGAACTCAAGCAATATTCTGTGGACTTGGTCCACACAACAATATCTCTACCGGCGAAGTACTCCAAGTCTCTCTCAAATATTGAAGTGTAAAATTATTACTGATCATCACTGCAAAAACTCTGCAGTGTCCATAATCGAGAAAAGAGGAAATTGTGTGTACACGAATATTGTACGTGTCATTCCTAATCCATTCACATGTTTCAAAATATCAACAAAGAGAATGGCACAATTTAATGGTACAATGTAAGCGTACTCCACTGCATTTACAACGTTGAGTAATGTGAAAATGTGATGTAATTATAGTGCAATAGCTTTTCTAAGACCCAATGATGATACATGAATGATAATTTCCACGGTTGGTGGGTTAGGAAAGAGACTCCTTGATAAAACTGGACCATAACATAACATTCGATCTAACTTTAATCACACTACCACATGTTCCAATTTTACATTTATCCAACTCCATTGATTATTCCCGAGGAACTTATATTAACAATTGCACTCGAGTCGAGTGTCCAATTTGTTTGAGTAAGAACCTAAAACTTATATGTCAAACGAATGAGAGAGAAATTCAGAAAAAGGGAGACCACCGATATAAATTGACCTTCAAAAGAACAAGATTTTGAAAAAGCCTTCTGCGGGAGACAAAAAATTAATCATAATTTAATTAAACTACCACTGCAATAGAGCTCTGTTCTGTACTATGTTAAGGTTCATTATGTAAGGTAATAACATAACCATAACCGTTCCATAGATCGCCTCGTACTTAGTATGTGTTATTCAGACGGCGCTAGACCAGGTAAAGCTAATCATACAGTCGAAATTCATAATCGCATTAGCTTCTCGACATGTTGTTCATATAAGACCTCAAACTCTACATAGACTCTGATCTTTTATCCTTGAAAACACGAAATTTTGGGCGCAAAATTTTGAACGCATTCCCCATGCTGAGTC
>JAQFYE010001810.1:0-20895 GCA_034694305.1 Protaphorura glebata | reverse complement strand
ATTGATGTACATATTCCGAAGTCGAGTTATGGCTTATGCACATCAATCGGGTTCATATTCGCCAAGACACCTTAAGACAAATTAATCCCTTGAAGCCCAACTTCTCCCATTTAATTAAAACAGTCGTGCCTTTCAAAATGGGGTTGACGCGACTCATGTTTAACCTTCGCCGACGCGACGGACTCAAAGGAATGAATTTCTTTGAAAGAGCTTATGTATTATGCAAACCAATTTCACTGCCTTCACTTTAAAGGGAAGAAAACTTAACGTAATTCAACTTAATCTAGGAGGTAAATAGACACATTTTAACTAATACTAATATAAGAAATTCGTACTGAGTGATTGATATCATTTTACGACCAATTCTCCTGGGACTTATTACAAGGAGGAGAAGCAAGTGAAGCAAAGTTCCTTCAAAACATGTGTACCCAAATGATTAAACCCTGAACATAATGAAGCGTACCTTCAACAAGACTGACTTGATTTCACCGAATAATTTTAGTTTACGACTAATGGGTCACGAGTTCATGTTCAGTGAGGTGGGATAATTAAAGTTGAGTAGAATGGATGTTAAATGCGGGTTTTTGGTGAAGTAGGGCAAAGTCGTACTAATATGTAAGGAGCAGAAGGTTAAAGAGGTCGTGGGTTTTAGGTTGAATGGATGCTAAACGTTTATCTCCATTAGAAAACCCGCACAAACCCCATAAAACTCATTTAGAAAATCCATAACTACGAATCAATGTCTCGTAAAGTCCTTCTATTTTAGCTCCATTTCTCCATCCCTCTCTGGCTCCTTTTCAACTCCTCTACCCGGAAAACGGAATGTCCCCGTTTTCAATTATTTATCTTCTACTCCTTTCACCACAGGAACTCATGAAGAAATTCCCACATTCTACGAATTTACAATTCTAATCGTCCTTTCTCTTTCCTCGCCTAAGAGAAATGTTAGGTTAAATTTTCTCTATATCTTATGCTCGTTAAATTTAGTTGAATCTTATCGTGCTGCAGAAACCATATGTGATAGCCATATCATAAACAACTTTAATAAAACGGTGAGAACCACCCTTTCAGGTTGCCAAATTCTAGCAGAACCTGCGACATTGTGAATTGAAATGATTCCACCCTTTCATGAGCGCTTTTCAAGGTGTGTCGCACCAATCGCGGTCATGAATCCATATCATGCTGAACCAATATTCTGTACAGGGGATGACATCATTGTAGAGCTGATTTTTGTATGTCATATGTTGATCTTGCCATGTCTTGGACAGATGACCCCTTTGTTTGTTAAGAGTATCCCAAAAGTGCATAATGCAATAAGACATTCGGATCGCAGGCGAACGGGGCAGGCAGCAGAAACCCACCAGTACAACAATATTTAAGAAACCAACATTTTGTAATGAAATATTGTTCTATAGACTTAAAATTATCATGACGCCTATGAACACTCGACCACCCGCCTAAGAGTAAATTATGTATTATAATTTTATACAAGGACGGTTCTATGGAAATTCCTTGCATATAACTTTAGAACTTCTAGTTGAACCCTGTGCAGTTTTTAACATAAAGCCAATGATTTCTCTATCTATTTAGTAGTAAACAACATTTTTGGTAAAAACAAATTCAGTTATCGGTGTAACAGCAAAACATTGGTGTTACACAAGAGGTAACCCAATATGCCGATGCAGATGTCATTCTCTATATTTCTGTCGTCACATAAACAATTAAAGAACTGGGTGACCTCGAATTTAAGTAGTACTGGACCCTGGTAAAGGGATTTTGGTGGAGCAGCTGCTAAGAAACTAAGATGCCGATACGCAGGTCCTAATGAATCAAATTATTTTTGATTCTCACGAATATTTCACCATTATTTGTGACCCATTCGGCGTAAACTTTTAGCCCCGTTCCTTTACATCCGAAAAGCGTTCACTGTAAAGCTCAGCCTCTGTAAGGAATACCCTTGTAATTAAGTAGTTAATTACGAATCGGTTTTAATGACACGAGCTGCGGGCAGCACTTTGTTCTTTTTATTTACCGTTGGGAATAAATGTCCCGTATGGTGAGTGGAGAGGTTACCAAAGCTGGAAATTACTTTTGTGTATGACACACACACCTACTCGACTCAATTTGGAACCGATTCATGTTCATGTAGTCAATACAAACACTATACATTACACTAGTTTTACAATTGTCAAAGGATTCAACTCTGTTAATTAAAGTCCTTCCTGTCCCCACGGTGGAGAGTCCGCCTTCGAATTAGTTTGCACACGACAGATCATGTTTGCACAAGAAGTAAATTATAGGAATTTTGTACTGTTCAGAACAAACCAGTCTATCTGAATGCGAGATTGGAAAACTCCGACACTCGTTCTTTCGAGAGTACTGTTGAGAATACTGTGTAAATAATTCATACAAACCACACTTTACTTCGGATTCTCGCCAGGGGTTATTCTCTTTGATTTTCGCGAGTTTTCTGACAAAATTACAGTGTGCAAGTTCCGGCAATAAAAATTACACCCCGCCTGCAGCAATTCTCAGGCGAGAATGAAATTTATGCAAACATGCATAATATATCCGATTTTAATATTTCCGTGTAATTATTTCGGTGTCGTTTATTTAGTCCGTAGAAATTTCCGTTGAGAAAATTAGATAAGAGTTTACTGAATTTTAGACATGATCAATTGCAAATGCAACTCCAATTCTCAGGTTTAATTTTTTCAATCACTTTATAGTTTTAATCAGAAATGAACAGTTTGAGAAATTCCCGAGTGGAGGTCCAATGGACGTATGTACAGGGTAGCTCGTAACCATTGTCCCACCCTGTGGCCTATTCGCGTGGACTGAGCGCTTAGGTAAAAGCCGGCATAAAAAGACCTAATAGATGGATTTCTGAAATGTTTATCGACGAAAATACCCTCCGAATAATTATTTCCCAAAATCCACCGATACTTTCATTTTTACTACATGATAATGCATTTTTCAAATATCGTTCGATCGGTATGGAGAAAGCAGATTCTTTCTTCACCAGGGAAGCTGTTGTTGGAAATAATTTTGGTATTTCAATTTGCAGCTCGTTGAATCCGTCATGGAAGATCTGTATACGATTTTTCTAAAGCATCGCAGCTGGGCTATAGGGTCGAACCAGTAAATTTCACGGCACTCTGTACAGACATCGTTAATTTGTAAATATTGGGTTAACTTCCTATTTGAGCTTGGGAATGTACTGCAGCTATTTGGAAAAAATGCAGCGAAGAAAATATTTTTAATCAACCACTACAGCGTGTCTACCCGTCGAATCAAACTCCTGCCATAACAAGGGACTAGGCAGGCAATACTAAGCGACTATTTACTTCTCCCGAATGAGGTTCCCGAGGAAAGATGTGATTGTGATTAGTTTATCTTGGACAGAATGAGATGATTAAAGGTGACACTTATTATGTACGGTGCATATATTTAACGAGGTCACGAACCACAAGAATGCTCTTTTAGAAAATACCTTCTGTAGATAAAGAGAAAGTGGAATCTATTTTCCTCGTCACCCCACGCACGCTACAAAAGTTGAGTCGGATAAAGTTGTATGAATTACAACGAGACAATCATCTGGGGCCAGAGTCGGATGGGACTCACTCAGGCTTTATCAAATTTGTGAATTTATGCTAAAGTTGAAATGGAACCTTATGAATTTTAAGGAGAGACACAAAGGAATCATCAAATTAACTTTTCTCAACTATCCTCCTACCCTTCTCTTAATAAGGTTTCATTTTCCTCAACAGAGCCCACTCCCAGGATAGTTGAACCGTGAATTCCCTTTCACAACTACAGAACAGACTAGGATGACTGCAAAATTCCAAAGGTCTTTTGCTTCCTAATATTTATTCATACGCCTTCAGTTCACTTCAAGTCAGGTTGCCTCGTCTAGGGAATGAATAAACACTCAAGCAGGCAAATTATATTATCTAAACTTCCTTTCCATATCTCTCTCGTTTCCAATTAAAAAAGACGAGAAAACTTTCTTAGATCATCTTCCTGTAACGGAATGAGTCCGTTTGTACATTACTTTGTATTTCTAACGTCACACGCACCCCTACCCTGTTAGCTTTGCAAATGATTTGAGGTGGAAAATTTTCAGAAAGTTGGAAGAAATAATTTTAGAGCAGTAATCAATTAGAGAGTAAAATGTACAAATAAAATGGATGCACTGGCTGCTCTAGAATCTCATATCCCCATTCAACATTAAGACTTAAAGTCCAAACAGGTGTCTCAAAATATGTAATGGAATCGTGTTTACCATGTCTTCATCTTTGCTAGTAGAAAATACATATCACCATTCAGTAAAACGATAATCACCGTCGTTGCATCATCGGTTGCCTTTCTACTCAGCATACCTTACAAAAATTCCCATAAAATATTTAAGGATAGGCCAAACAGAATTTAACACAATGATACGGAAAACTGTTGTTTATCAAAAGAACAGTGGCAGCTTATGTATACTGTAGACTTGCAATCGATGCAAAGTTTTGGAATGACACAATTCAGATATCACACATTCTTAATCAAATGATGGCTTATCATCTATTTCTAAGGGAGAGAGAACCCCCAACATGAAGGTTCAGGATTCACCACGAATGCATTACTGTACTATCATCATAATGCACCCATTATATTTTCACCATCATTGGGTATCATCTTGGCGCTCGACTTTCTTACCTCATTAGGGCACTATATCAATTTATGAAAGCGAAGATGGGAAAAATCCCTGCGCTTGCACGGGCTAAACCTCACAGTAATAGGAAAAGTCGGACTGAGATATATCAGACCCGGGGAATCGAACCCCGTCCTAACAGGTAGTATTATGTATGTGACCCCCGTTATACTAGGCTATCTGCTGCAGTTTTCAGACATAAATTGACAAATTTTTCATTTATCGCCAGCGAAACGTATGTACGCCTACATTTCTACATTTTATTAAGGCTATTCACTTAACTATAGATATACTAGTAACTATTTTAGTACAAAGACTAGTGCTATATTTTCCCATTTCGTGCGATGTACGTAATACTCTAGTGGCTTGTATTTTTGGAGACAAATTCAAATTCATCTCTATAAAAAGAGATATGTAGATTGAGAAATAATTTAAATGAAATGGGAGTACATATGAGACTCCCTGAATTACACATCACATGTTTCAACTGTGCATGGGGCAATTCAAATTTAGTTAATAGTCTCTTCCCTTCAAATGACTCGAATAATTAGAGGAGAAAGCTTAAATATGCTGGATTAAAGTGAAGCTAAATTGGTAGACTTCCACCGTTCTACCGCACTCTTTGGATTAAAAGAAGAATTCTAGCGGGTGCGGGCGTTCGGTCTGTGGCATTTCTATTTAACGGCGGGTATGGGAAGGTTTAGCAGTTAAACATTCTTATGGGGAGACAGGGTATACACATAGTGCTATTTTTGTTAGTAGACTCTTTCCGTGGATCCAATTTGCAATTTGTTAAGCCTCAAGAGAGGCGGAAGCTTGAGTAAAAGTTGATAATATGCAAATTAGCTCCAGAACCTGCAAACTCCTACATCTTTATAAGCACGAAATGTGGTGCACCAGCCCAACACATAAAGCCTAAGGAGGCAATGCTTTTTTATCTCTCCTCACTCTTGCAAAAAAGAAATTCAAAGGAACGTAGAGTTGGCTTTCTTCACAAAAATAGCCCTGAGTTGCGCCAAAAATTAATTTTCTTTAACAATCAAAAGGAGTTCAGAGGCTACCATTTTTAGTCAGCCAACTACGTAGTTTGTTCCAGGACAATCCCCTAAACCAAATATTTGGCTTTTGATAAGGCCAAATATTACGTCAACGTTTTTCTTCATCTCTATTGTACGTTTGACAAAATACCTTCCAACTGTTGATGCCTCAGGCTTGTCGCTTTTGCAAACATGGTGGAAAATACAATAGTCCAGTAGCAGCCAAGGCGATCCCGGAAACGAAACATATCTTTGAGATCCCAAATAAAATATTAACAGAGTGTGCATTAATTTAAAATAGGTAACCTAATTTCTTACCTTATCTTCGTAAAGCTTCTTAAAGTGTTTACTGAACAATTCACAAATTTGTATTCGTTCACTTTCTTCGGGTTTTCTCATCGCTGAATGGAAATCATCACCTTCGACGTTGATCCTAACTTGTGATTAGAAGCATCCAATCATAACTTGAAAAGTAGTTCGTTTGGTTAATTCTATTGCAACCTAATAATTTAGTAACTTAAATCCATACCGGATCAGTTCAATCAGTGCATTTCCTGTCGGACGTATTACCTACGCTCTTACAACTATCAATCCTGATAAGTTTGCGCAAATTGAATATCTTCGTCGATTAACAGTACATAATTCTTGAGAACTGGCATCATTGCTCGTTAAGAATTCGTTATAGTTTACCACGCCGATATAGTAGCATCTAGTATGCTTTCGAATTAAACTACCTATAAAGTTATCTATCTATTGTGAATTTGAACGTCCACTCTTCTTTATCATGAAATAGCATTGAAAAACTATTAAGACAGAGAATTTGGTATGTTTATAAGTTCGGAACATTACATTGTTGTAATAACGTTAGACAATTTTCGGAACTTGAAACGAAATAACAATTCCATTCTGAGTAATATATACTCATTCAGTCACAGTCACATTGTACGAACGAGCGCACTTATTTCCAGAGATATAAATATTACATTGGATTTGGAAGAACCAAAAACTTCTTCCAGACTTGCCTGTCTGTCTGCAACCGACAACTTCATCTCCTAATGCATTTATAATGTTGTTTTCTTCGGGAGGGAAAGCAAGGAGACATAAATTTCATTCATACTTGATCAAAAAACTTCACTTATGTTGTGACAGTTTTAGATTTTCAAACCATAGACTCTCCTGCATAAAACTTTCTTTGAGAATGACACTTTTCTTTTCTAGTTCCGAATAGGTGACAGCCATTTTTCTTAGAGCTCCCGCACCAAGATACCGCATATGGTTTCCAGTCCTCGCGGAATTCTTTGCAAAATGTGAGTTGCCAAAAGAATTTACTTTTTTGGTTTGAGAATAACACTCCACTTCCGCCCACGTGGTGCAGGTTAGTTGACCTCACTTTCTGAGTTATAAAATTATGACAAATTATTCAGACTTTTATCTGAATTTGAGTCACTTCTTGACAAATTTTAGCCACCAGCGGAGAAGTGATGTTAAGCAGGCTATGATAAATCTGTGTGCGGATTTCCTATCTAACGTGGAAAAATTACCCCTCAAAACTTTGTACGGAAAGTTTCGTTTCCCATCATGCACGGACGAACGAGACGAGGGAACTCAAAATGTAATCTACTGTGACGAATTGACCCTAACAATGACTGCCAACGTTCGACGTAATCCAAAGCCATGATCAATTTGTGGAATCAAAAAAACTGGGTTCAGTAGAAATAATCAAACTAAGGGCTTGGCAGGAATGCCCTTCGGTCACCAATTATAAAGATCACCGATTTCATTCCAAATAATCCCAATTTACCACTGCCAGCAGTTTCTCATTGTGTATGCCATACTCCTGCTATTTTCCAGTAGGGCTATGCTTTGTTTGGGTTGAAAAAATTGAAAAGCTTATCTAAAATGCGTAAACTGAAAGAATTGATAGCCGTCGTGGGAATTGCTTTGTTGTGGGACTCATCATGGTCCAACATACGACAATGAAGCTAATAACTCGGGTCTAACTTCCACAATAATCAAATTAGTCATGGAAAGAACCTTTGTCTCCTTCGTTCTACAGATCGTCCTACTTTGTAATCTGTCTAAGCCCCGCATATAATAATTAAATCGGATTGTATTTTGTTTAGATCTCCAAATCCAGATTTGAGAAGCTCTGGTTGCAGTCAGTCCATACTAATTAATTGGAGCGCCATTTAAAATTCCGGTTTTGTGATATAAGTTGAAAATTAATTACACCAGTTTCGTTTTCCTTTCAAAATTTCCGCTTTCAGAATTATGATCCGGCATTCAGATATCAGAAGTGTGAAGCTTCGGTCCTAAAATGCAATACCGAAATTGGGTTGGTGGTGAAGACAATGTTTATTCTTGGCGAGAAATGAAATTGCGTCAAGGGCAGTTCTTGAGGCATAAAATCTTTAATAAATGATACAGAAGTGCTTCAAACTTGTGTTTGTTTTGAAAATAGATGACAGAAATGGAATAATTTCGCCCACACCCTCGGTTGGAATGCATAACAAAGTGCAAGACTGACAAAAACACGAGTGGAGAAAGAACGTTTGTGGTGAGAATTGAAATGGCGTGCACAAGGACAGTTCATAAAAAGTATTTGGAAATTTGAGGAAGGTGATAAAGAATGTCATTTTAACGATTTACTCTACTCTTGGACTTGAAGGGGGGAAGTTTTCTTGGTTAGTTGTGTGCGCGGAGATGGTCGGTTGTGTTCAGAGATGCGGGAAAAATGATGTCATAGAAAGTACTCATAAGTAATGATAAATGAGGCCATTTTGATGTTCAGCGTCGATAGCCCTCAGCTTTGTGCTCGAGTGACAAAAATGATGGGACGGATCCCAGCCTCCTATGTTTGTGCCGGATCATTACCGATTCTCCTCTCCATGATATATCATTGTTTCCAAAAACTCGGGCATTCCAAGCTCAAACCAACTTTGTATTACGGGCGTATTTCTTAGCCAACAGCCTTGCTATACAGGGTGGATCAAAATCACATTATTTTAAATGACTTCAATAGAAACTCAAAAAACTCAACGAAAGGCTCTGGAGGTTCGAATTGTGTGCTTTAACGATGTTTCTCTCTCCGGGAGTTTTTCATACCATTACAGGGGTACCTTCTCTAGATGGTGAGCAACCCATGAGGAAAGATTAGGCGATGTTGACCATGACCATGTATGGCGAATAAACAATTAAGGTATGTCTTTTTAATAGTACGCCAACGAAATTAACACCGACAATATGAATTCGATCCGTTAATCTGTAAACCAATAGAAATGAAAAAAAAATCTACATATCTGCTTTCGTGATTTGCAGTGCCAAGAACGCGACGACGGATTCCGTCATGAATCTTCAGATTTTGTTTTTCAACATTCCGTAGGCATTTCATAAAATACAGACAATGTTTGGTATTTCTAATCCACCCTGTACATACTACTGATAGCCTACTTTCTTACACGTATCCATTCCAATTCCATTCTGTCTGAGCAATGCCAAGCCAGTAGTTCAGTGCAGCGTATGAGGAACTACGAGTAGTGGATCGAACATTCTTCATCCGGTTCATCCTAACTTCGACTGTAATCAAAGCAGGAAAAACTTTCATTTTCCTTGCCGAACAGGAATTTCTATCTATCCGGATGTATTCTCTTTCCTCTGAGTGAGTGGAACACAGAAGTACGTGCAACTGCTGTAAATATTGTACTAGACGGAATTTTAGATACGATGGAGTATACATCCTAGTGACGTATGTCTTTGGAAATTATTAATCCGAATAATGTAACGCATTGTCTATATTGGAGCTCGTTTGTTAGATCTGCAATTGTTATAACAGAATTGGATGAAAAAAAGATTAATCATTGATTGTAATATTAAATTCTGACGGAGAGATTTGAGTTCGTAAAATTTTGGATTGTGTTCGTAAATTTTCACTATTCGTTTTTGAAACAATTAGTGATTTGTGATAATAAATGAACAATTTAGATATTCCTCGTGATAAGATCGACAGTCACCACCAATCGAACTTTCTGCACTGGAGGGCTTCCTATCACTAAGACGACCTGCTGTATGCCTTATAGTAAGCTGACCTGCATTGTCTTACAAAAGTATTCGAAGATTTGACCTAACCTCTGGATCAATTAAGGAGTACTTTACTTACATCGCTCTGGGTCACGTCACTCAACCTTCAAATGTTCAAGCGTTGAAACTACATTCGCAAAAAAAGAACTGCTCTACTTTCCAGATCGTCACAGGAAGGAAATGACAGAAATCTTAAAATATTGTCATTTAGATCAATCAGAATTACTTCCCAGAAGATTTTGACCAGGATGTCATAAAATAAAAGATGTACTCAGAATGAGCATATGATGGGTATTTGCAATAGTTTATTCAGTCAGAACGATAATCCCAGTCCGTTTGGAATGACCTCTTTCCCGACTACCGGATATTTGAAATGTGGGATTTGACCATCGGGTACGGTCTTGCTCGAATGCCCAAATGCGACATATAAGAATAGTTTTGCTCCACATTTGAAAATAGTAGGATCGTTTACAAGAATCCTTTTGTGTCCCATTAGAAAAGTCGGAAGGTATTGACATGGCGGTACGTTTTGTGCTTTTCGCCGTTGCAGAAAGTTTCCGTATGCTTTGGCTTTGATTCTGGCTTGGCTTTTCATCGTGAAGTTGGGGCGGATAAATGACAACGTTCTGAGAGACTTATAAGCCTCGAAGGAATACTACGAGTGACATTTCCGCTGACCTACCAAACTGTTTTGGAACTTTCACTGGCTCAATTTCAATCTTCTCTCAGGGTATAAAGTCCTGTCCCTCGACATATGTACATGGCCCTAGTTTCCTGACATGGAGACTTACCTGTCCGGGCTGTCTGACCGAGTTTTTCTGTTGGTAGTACCGTGTCGTTAATTTTTAAAAGCAGTCGATCAAAATAGGTCCGGAAATTTTACATCTTGATCGTTAGTTTCGGAGCTCCGCTCCGAACGACAATTTCATATTTATAATTTACGCGAGGGCTATTTTCTAAAGGTACAAGCCCACAACGGACACAAAATTGATATTGGTTTGCCATAATATCTTACTCGTGAATTTTGTCTTTTCCGTCAGATTTTCATTTTAATCCTAATAATTAAACCTCAATAACTACATATATAATGAACCAGGAGAGTGCGACAGAACCAAAATATCAGCATGGCGTACTATATTTGTCTTGAGTATTTTTACACGATTTGTGCACTCACCACGCGGTTCACCTTGTAATCTCACAGTATTCAACTTTTTCTCTAGTCAATTACTGCAAAATATTAGAATGGAATCTGGTCTTGTACAGTCAAGCTCCAATCTGTGTTAAGGGAGAAAATTCTCAATGTCTAGTTATAACATATTGGCTAACGCCATTGATTTAAATATGACGTCACTAGAGTAGTTGGACAGATTAGCAGTATTTCTATCCATAATTCGTAACGTATAGAAGAAAATTTTCAAATTTCTGCAAAAACTCTTAAGTGATAGTGATGAACCGTGGTTTTAATCCGCAAAGCCAAACCAGCATTACACTTACGATGTAAGATTATACACGAAATTCGGCCACTTGTGTTTACTCGCCCCAGATTGTGAATTCACTGGAAAGTGGAATTCCTCTACACATTCTGTATGAGACTTGCCGATCGCACGTCTTACACAATTTTCAAACCAAAGCAAACCCCGTACGCGACACATTTCTGGATTAATCCTCTGCAAAATTTAAGATTTCCAACCCGCCAATCTCTAAAAGAAAATGTTTATCCATCACCGACTTATTCACTCTCAGGTTTTTCCCTCTTGACAGGGAATTCTAAACATCGATATATTCACAAGCATGAAAATGCACACATTCCGAGGCCAAAGAAATTTCAAAGAACTCATTCGTATAAATGTTTACATTAGAATACTGTTTTCGAAAGTTTTTTATTTCCAATGAACAAGCTTTAAGAAAACCCAGGTAGCGAGTCAAACTAGATCACACCCTGAAAAACCCTGGTTGGAGTGGGTTGGCTCATCCGGGACGGGACTTTACACAAGTGTAACTACTCAATTCATTCCACTCACTCCACTCACGATCTTCAATAGATTTGAATTTGCAATTCTAATCCAAGTTCTTCCTTTATAATGCAATAATGTTGACTTGAGTGCTGACGTGCAAAAATCTATATTAGTGTCTTTGGGGAAAAACTGGAAAAAGGGGGGAAATGCCGACTAGTGTACTTATGCTCACGTTTTCAAGCGACCTATTTTACTTTTTTATTCACTTTTTCACGCATTCATTTTTTTTGCTCGTTTCGGAACAGTAAAAAAGCGACAGAGAAAGAAATAAGCACGGCACGGCACAAGGGAATCCGACGATGTGCTACCGATTGTAATGTGTCACAGGTAGTTAACCAAATTGGACAATCATATGGCCGTTTCGAGGGTTGTCTGAGAGAAATGATACATGTGTAAACCAGGTATCAGGACAGGATCGGAACACCTCCCGAAAAGTGTGTCCCTGACCGTGTAACTTCTATCAGGATTGTTGGGTTGAGCTAAATCTTGCCTATTCGGAATCCTCATAAATTTGTAGTAACACAATCCATGCGCAAAATTCCAAAATTTTCATCACAACAAACAATTTCAATCGGAAAGGAATCTTATCCTGTCCGGATCCGGACACCCTGTGTATTTGACGTATCGATTCGATTCGTTTCGATTATTTATCGAAACAGTAATATTATTAAACTAAATAAAACCAAAACCTTCTATGAAATTTTGAGGTTTTACTACACCATGAAAGTGCATCGTCCGTATTGCTTAGTTAGTTTGCACAACCCGTAATGTAATAGATTCTACATAAAATGAAACGGTTATTTATTAACTACCCTGAATAGCCAACATGTTGAAGTCTTAGTTGAGCTGAAATCTTTCCTGTGACACATGCATTAGTTCAAAATATATCCAATTCTGCCTACAGAATATAATATTGGACCGAGCCGAGCCTTCTGAGCAAATTTACCCAGCAATGTGTGAAGAAATATAATGAGTTAGGGGAATAATATCACATTTTCGGAACTACGGCGAAAATCAGACCCCCGGGCTTTTACTGTACAAGTAATAATCAAGAAAGGACTAAAGCAAATGAGAAAGGAGACAAAGAGAAGAGTATAAGATTATAATAATTACATTCATTCATTTTCTCATTTCATCCTAGACTTGCTGAAAGGTCAGTTAATGTCACACAATAAGTTAAGTAGGCACTAATTAACACCCTCTGTCAATTAACGAGAGGGTTTGGCACTTAACAAACTTTTCATAAATTATTCGGCTTAAGTGATGCCTCGTTTGAAATGAACAGTGCTTTGTGCATTGTTCAGGTAATTTGTTCTTCATTATGGTGTTGCCGTTTTTAAATTTATTTATTGATAAATAAATAAATTATTAATAAAAAAATTTAAAAAGATTAATTCAATTGTTTGAAAGCACATTCACTACTCCCAAAATAGAATTCTCCGAAAAAATAGATTTATTCGACTTACTACCTGCTTATAGATTTCTTATATAAGACTTTAGAAAGAAATTAATGAATGGAATGACATCGTACGCACATTGAAAGAAAAACGAGGTGGAATTCTACTCCGATTAGATCAGATAATTAAGACGACAATCCGACGAGTTCACATAACTGCTAGATTAGTCTTATTTAATTTTTTCGAGCCATTTTGAATTCCTTGACGTAGACATTCAGACAGATCCAGCACACGAGTAATTCGTCACATACAGTTCAGATTATTGGATGACCTGTGTCTGATAGAATAATCGATATGGTCATACTTTTCTACATGCAGTTTTTATTAAACCAGAAAAGAAATGTCTAACTGGAAGTTCTTTCTGCCATAACTCAATAAATTAGCCAAACACTGGTAACCTAGAATTTTACATGAGAACAAAATAGGAAAACCTGACTCGTTAATAATTTTTAGACTCTTTTGAATAATCGAACAGCTTGTGTCAGACTTAAAGTTTTGCACGTGCATCGTCGTGTCTTCTCCATAAGTAATTTTATTTATTACGATATCGGGGCATTCGAGACTATTTAGATTTTGCAGATAGGTTATTCTAGAACCCGATCGTTAGAACGGTTTGGAGTGTTTCAACGAATATAATTATTTCAGAGAATGACTGGCGGAATACGGTGTACGAAAAATAATTAACTTCAAGGTCTATGGAACTATTGATATGTATTTCGACCTCTTCTCCTTTTAGTTTGCACGAGAAGTCTTATACAGGCAAAAATTACGCAAGGACTCATTCAATTAGTATCAAGCAAACAAATACACAACGATAAAACGAAATCCAAAGACAAACCCAGTGAATCAGCCAATATGAGTTCGCCTATTCAAAATAAACAAAAATTTTTGACCATTGAAAAATTGAAAGGAAAATCAAGCAGTCAGCGAAATACGAATTCCGTGGTTCCAGATAAATCAAAGTATTCAGTGTTTGCAAAAATTGTGAATTTTAATTTGGCACTTCGATCCTCTTCGTTCGTAATGAATAGTCGAAACGGAAAGTTAAGTTTGATGAAAGGAAATGCGAATTTTTCAATCTTCGTGATTTCTGTTTTAGTAATAATTTTAAAAATTATTTTTCATTTCATTCGTTTATGGCAAGTGATATCAGGGAGCTTACCTACTAGAGTATCCATGTTAGACATCCTAGTCCTATTTACGCAAGTTGTGGCAGCTTTATTAAGTACCGCAGGCCATATTTCGGAGATGTTAAACCGGAACGAAATTGTGTTCTATTTTAATCAGTTACTTGAGGTTGAACAACGCCAAGAAGGTTAGAATTTATTCAAGTATTTTCCTTTTACATCAAATATTTTTAATGCACTAATCGATTATCTGAGTCAATTCTTTTGCAGTGGACTGGGAGTTCCAAATTTTCAGAAAAGTTTGGAATGAATTGAACAAACTATTCTGGGTTGAAATATTTTCCTTAATGGCTACTACTTCATTGTGGGTTACCCTTCTTGCTACTTCCAGTGACAAATTTTACTTCCTATATTCAATTTGGCCGGATAGCTGGAGAAATTTGTTCATTCGAACTGTGTTTGCCCTGGTCGAAGTGATTACGGTTTTAATTCCTTGGATAAATTTGATTTTACACGGCAGTATCGCAATGACATACATCCTCGTCACAAAGTGTGGTCTGGAGGTTCTTAGGTAGTAAGAATTTTTGTTAACACAATTAATAGCAATTCTAAAATCTGTGAATTTTAAATTTTACAGCCGTGTACCCAACAGATTTCGAACTACCATTCTAACCTACAGGGAATATCAAATTCTGAACAGGATATTTGAAAATTGTTACTGCGGACTATTTGTGCCATTATTAGAAGGTTGTTCGAGCTTAACGTTAATTTTTTTATCAGCCTTCTTAATTGTGGGCTACGACACGATGCCCATATCAATTTATTCCCCTATTGCTGCAATTTCGGTATGCGTCGCAACTTTAGCGTACTTTGGAAATGAAGCGGGTGGTAAAATTCAAGAAAATACTGTTTGCACAATAATGAAGGCGGAGAGGAATACAAAATTTCAAAGACTTTCTTGGAATAGTTGCAAAACATTTGGCTTTACCATTCGACCATTTTATACGTTCAAAAGATCAACATCACTACACATATTCAAATTCATAGTTGACAAAGCCATTGATCTGCTTCTGTGCAAGGCATTTAGTGACGAAATGTTTAATACAAGTAAATCATTTTGAGGAATTATAAATTATTTTTCCGTCTTCACAGAAAAAAAACAGAATAAAATAAAAATACAAGCAACGGTTAGGACATTACGCGTCACAATGACAAGTATTGTCAAATTCGATTGGAAATAAACTCTGGGCAATTCACCATTGCACTTCCTTTGCATTCAACAAAATATTTTTTTATTCTATGTATCTCTGGTAATAATAAAACCAAAATATTAACTGTACAGTAAGAATTATTTTTGTCAGTACACTTTGACTATATCTCAAAGAATTAAATGGGATCCTGTTCTGAATTGTGCTATTGTGTGTTCGTCGACGCCAAAAAATTATCTCCATCTTTTTTATGTTGTGTTGGTGAGGCTATTATAACGTGTGTAAACTCGTTGTACCCAATGTCAGTTTTATGCAAGTATTGCGGAACTAGTTTGAATTATGGATATTGCATTATTTGGTGACTCTGCGAGAGGAGAAAAAGATAATGTAAGCAAGTAGTATGGGTGTTCCTCGTCTATCCATACATACTTTAGAATAATACTTATAAGAGTTGTCCGGAAAAGGGGGAAAATGTGAAAATTTCATTTCCTTCAAGTAGTACACAGTGCAATGTAGATGTGATGTTCTGACAAGGATAGTTTTTTGGATGTAGAATTCAAATTGTTCAAAAACATAAGGATTTGCTAACTAAAGTGCCCTGGTCACTGTTATAGAAGTTGCGTAGGCGAATAAAATTATTTCATTAGTTTTTTAATATTTTAAGGAAGGGGGCACCAAGGGTGGGACCACCCAGGGTCGGCGGCACCCTGTAATTCCCTTCTGTAACGAAGAACCAAAAATTATCTTCCGGTGAAACTCATTTATTATGCTTGACTAGAACAGTTGAAATGATCAACCCTGAATGCATTAAACTAATCTGTATTTTTCATTCGCATTGGGTTCCTTGTGAGATTTGGAGATGGCAAAAGTATATGTCAGCTTTCGTTGAAAAATATCTTCGGGCCCCACGCTGCCGGTTTTGGCTGAAAAAAAAAGAAAAAACTAATGTAAGGTTCGTCAGCCAGCCTTCACACAAGGGTCCATAATGTATTACAAGATCGTCCATTTGTTCCTTACAATTTTTTTCATCTTGCTCAAAAGTAGCCTGCATACTGGGGAAAATCTTGAACATTGAGTGCCTCCATTGCAGTGCGTATGAAATGTTAATGTTACCCGTTCCCGGGTTCTCTAGACTTGAGAAAAACTCTATCCCTGCCTCCTCAGGCTTGACATTCACTTTCACTTAGGGAAAGTAAAAGAGATTGCACATAACTAGACATCCTTTCATCTAAGACATACATGGAATACTACAGACAGAAAGCGTAGGCGCCTCAAATCCAGGGTCCCACATTCCATCACCATGGACAGGGTGGGCCAGAACAACGTTCCGTCTTCGAATAGGAAATTACACTGGGATAGAGGAAATACTGAACCACCTGGAACAGTAAAAGTCAATCTTCGAGTTTACACGTGTTTGCGCGGACAAATGATGTAGAAAATGCAGTAATATTTTTATGATGGAGTTAAACATTTTTATTTCATGCAGATACGAGATAGAGTTTAATAAAAATATGTGGTTTCAAATCAAGAGGGCTCTTTTTTGGCATACCCTGTCATTCAATATTTCATGTTGACCCTGAAAAGACGATCAAAAAATGGACGAACCCGACATTAGTACTTGAAATACTGGAATATGAGTCCGCTTCCGCGTTTTCTCTGAATGATGGAATTCGGAGTGCACAATGAACGCGTCAACGCTTGAGCACGTGGCACTCCATATTCGTAAATACAGCATATCTCTGGAAATATGATATAAGGTAGATCAGTAGGTGAAAATAATTCCGACTCATGGGTATATCCGGTTCATTACATTCCAAACAGGTAAGCTAATCGTCTAGGAATTTGGTTCAGTAGTATACACACGAAGAATAACAATACATTTGTGGTACCCTGAACTATTGCTAATACATTTGAACTGGGCTTAAGGTCGAGCAGTGGTTGTGCGAATTCCTGGCATTGCATTTTGCATTGGTTTGGTGTGACTGGCGTTAGTATGAGTAAGTAATACCGCCGAAATGGAATGCGTCCGTCCGTACTGGAGGGCAGAAGGGTTCTTGCTGCTGTTTCAGCATTTTTTGAACTGGAATTGTATAATCTGGAACGCCCAACTGTCACTCACACTCGGCTTTCCATTTCTCTTCCATGCCAAGCAGGGCTTATCTCAGCCTTCTAATCTTTCCTAAACAGAGAGGGAAAGAAAGAAAACGATTCCTCTGGGGAAACGATATCTCATGAGGACAGCATGCATCCACCGTATTCAGCACACTGGAAAAAATTGGAATAACTAAAAGTAAGCAGAAATTTGCAGGGAAAAGAATTTACCAATTGTACCGTGCCATAATTTGACTGGACGATATCGCAGGACAGCAGTTTACGAGATAATCCCTTTTGTACTCGCATAATTAGGGTACGTCAAAAGTTGATAAATCCTTCAAGCTGTTTGCATGTTTTCTTGTCGTTTTCCATGATGGCATGCTGATACACGAGAAAATATTAATTATTATATCATTAATTTTACCGTTTAAACATTTTGAAATGAAAATTCAAAACGACTGATGGCCTGGGCTAGAATTTTTCTAGATACGCTATGCGTCTGTTACGACCTGAACTCACATTCCCCCTTGCCTTACAATGAAATCTCAACCACCAACATGAAAAAAAACATGTTTAGACCCATTTTTTTCGAACTAGTCCTGGACAGTATTCTGTAAGTTTCAAACTTCACAAACAATTCGTAAAGCAGACAAGAATACCGTCGTCACTATTCATATATTTCTTTTGCTGTTTGAATTTTATAATTACTGGATTACTCAGCAATAGCAAGAACGTCGGCTCGTTGACTCATTCCTAATTAGGTAATTCTGTACTTAGTTTATAATAAGCTAATCGCCTGGTAATATTCTTTTAATGAACCTTGATGACTTAAATACGACGCAGAAAATGAGGCAGGTCGGCAGTACTATCTTGTAAATTCGTGAGCCATAATTACTGGCTATTTCGCTTTTGTAATTTGAGACTGATTCAATTTATATTCAAAATGCGAAGTTTCGTCATGGTCTTGCTCTTTACCTCGGCCGTGTATGCGGCCAAGGTTATAGACACCAGAGTTCTACTTCAAGATGGGGTCGTATATGAAATTTTGAGTAACACGGAAAAGGGTGTAAGTAAGATTTAAAGGTTTCGTCTTTTATGACACAAAACTTTTGAAATATCCTAATTTTAGGCACTGACGATTGACGTCCACTCGACAGAAAGTGTCCAAGTCTTCACCAGAACCTACAATGAGACTAGTGGGCAAAAATGGCGACTAAAGAAAGCAAGTAAGATTTTGATTATGAGAAATGTTAGATAAGTATTGTTCAAGTGTTCTACGGGATGCCCACTAATTATTCTGGGAATGTTTCAACAGAACGTGGAAAATCTTTTAGATTGATTCCAACGTCCAATGACCGCGTTAATTTGGATCTCGACAAAAAAACTTTGGGTATTTGGGGAAGGGTAAGATAATTATTAGTACACCAGATTTATTAGACCACTTTTTGTCGAAATGTCTTTTCTAATATTACTGGAATATGAAACTAGATTGCAGCAGTCGGAAACCAGAAGTTTTGGAATTTGAAAAACATGGGTGAAGGTTTAATTCAAATTCAAAATTGGCAAAAGAACAACCTCTGCCTCACCGCAGTCGGGTAAAGAAATTTTATATTTTACAAACAATACTTCAATTTTTCTAGAATATGAATTCGTAAAACGGAATAACCATGCAATGATTTCTAATTATTGTCATTATTTCACAGTTTGGACAAAGAAATCTCCGTGGCCGAGTGTGAGAACAGTCCAAATCAACAGTGGAAATTTATTCCATTGTAATTTTACCAATTAAGTGCGACACTTTAAAAAATAACAGTAAAGTATTTAATTTGTATTCCAAATCACACTTGAATAAGGTGTACATTTAACTGGTAAATTGAGAAGTAAATTAAATCGCAATATGAATGAATAAGAAAATAGTTCAACAATAGACCCAAAATTTAGCCTACCAATTATCTAATTGAAAATACCCTTGAATAAAACGAAATGTGTGTTTTACAAACAAAATAAAATTTTATCTTATCAGTCCAGCATTATTCTCCCTCAAAAATGCTTGGTTTACTGCCGCATAATTTTAGCTGCACATTTCTGGCACATTTCACTTGAATGAGTTTGTAGAATTTTTCTTGAAGGGGAGGAAATTTAGGTTTAAGAAATTCAAGAGTTGAGAGACGGGAGTCATATTCTGTCGACAGGATGTCTCTCTAGAGAATTGGACCAAGCCTCGCTTGAGCAATACAATATGATTATCTTCTCCCGAAAGTACATATGAAACTGAGGGGAAATCTACAAAATGACACGATTGAGTTTGACGTAGGAGGATGAGAAAAGTCAAATGGTGCCAATTTTACTGGGTGGTAGTGGCAGGAGTAGTAGCATTATGATATTTCTAACATCAATGTCATGCGATAAGGCACACAATATAATGTAATATGCATGTGAGTGATCCTTCAACCATATGCACTTCATATCCCACTCAAAAACTTTCTTTCTGGCCCTTTCTCTTTCCACTAAAACGGAAATCCGCACGTACAAAAGTTGGCACAGGAAGGAACTTTCTCTATACTTTGTATTGAATTTAACGAGTTTAACAATTTTTCAAAATGAATTTGTTGACAAACTTAATTCGGTACGGGGAACTATAAAAGCTATGAAATATTGATATATGTATATTGTGTTAACAATTTAGAAGGAATTAAAAATTATTCTAAAAATATTTCTTCGTGAGTGAATTATGAGTTTATAACTTCCACTGCACCACTGTGACATGCGGAACTGTTGCTTGTTCTCTAAGGTGTGGATTTGATCCCTCGGAAAGGCGTGTATCGTGGATGCCCTAAACACGTTCGGTTCCACCTCCACCTATTCCATACTGCAATGGAATTCTTCCTATGCCAAATAAAAAGCAAATAGTTACGGTAAAAAAAATACGTGATGAAGTATAATCATGCATTACCGGAGAATGTCAATTAGTGTGTTCTTAAATTAGAGTGTTTTCTTTTCAGATTATGTCTTTTAATATACTCGAATCCCTACCCCCACCATAACTTTGATTTCACATATCTTCTTCGCATAACTCGTGAAAGATTTCTGATACTGTGTTGACAGGACTGTTGGCCATTTCTACGACCCCCGTGAAAGTGACATTATTATCTCATCTGTAATATATATGACGTATCTTTAT